>JAZHYW010034720.1:0-119454 GCA_037355805.1 Ixodes ricinus | reverse complement strand
GCTACTCTGTGACGTTTAATAGCAGCTTTGTGGTAGCGGCGATTCCAGCGGGTGAAATAGCCGAAAGCCAAAATCGGGCCCCACGCAACAAATATTAAGGTAAAAAATACGTTTTAACGAAGAGAAAATTGTTTTGGTGACATGCTTGTCCTAATTAGGCTGTTTAAAAATACACTTTCTTTTTCTTTTGCAGTTACCGCAAAGTGGAAGAGCGAGTTGTGAATTAAACACCACTGTTGATAGCAGTGCCGGTTGCTAGTAGAAAAGGTCTGCAATCTTTGCCTCACCATTTGCTTGTTTCTCTTTATATAAGGTGCAAATCAACTCTCTGTGTGTTATGTGAAAGGGTAGCCATTCATGTTTTGTTCACAAAATGGGTGTCAGCCTCTCTCAACGTCACTGACCGTATCGAGGATTAGACTTTTGGATGTTAGTCTGCTTTAAAGGGCTGCTGAGCAACCTCAACATTGAATACTTTTTTTATTGTCCCAAACACTTCAGAGTAACATAATTACCCCCCCCCCCAAAAAAAAAAAAGAAAGAAAAAATTGCATTGTGAAAAACGGGTTTTCAGTGCAACAAACGCTGCTCCATCAAAAATCTGGCGCTTTCCTCCGGGGCCGCCCGCTCCTCGCTTGTTTTGCAGTGACATATAGATGGCAAGGCATTTTTCAGAAATTTCAAAGGCTTTGCAAGCTTTGTGTCTCTAACACTGATTAATGACATTCAACAAATATGATTTACTAGGGCTGGCTAACGCAGCGATATGCTGCTGATTTTGGAAATATAAAAAAAAATTGGAGCCCAGAAGCAAGTTAGTGTTGAGGCTACAGTCATCTTCCTGGCTTTTCCTTTTTACTAAGCAGAACACTGCCTAAAGAACAGACTCTAACCGAAAATTGATATGCTGTCTGCCACGAAGGAGAGAGGAGACGTTGCGAGGTGCAGATTGGCGGTTACCCTACGCGCCACGTGGTTGATGGAAGGGATTCAGAGAAATTTAAGCGAAAGTTCTGGTCACAAGTCCTTCATAAAATCAAGGAGCACCACATTACACTACAACTGTTACATCTGCATGATTGACTCTCGTGGGGAACTCCATCATCTAGCTTGCGAGTTCATTATTTTTCTTCTTTGAAAATATGCAGTTCCGACGCTTCAGATTTTAGAAGCAGGGTGTGCGAATATTGAAATTTTCGAATACGAATTGAATACGAATAAGACAAAAAACGGGCTTCGAGATGCTCCGAACCCAGGTCTCCGAATATGTGTCTGGTAATAAAAAATTACAAAACAAGACGTAACAGCAGGCTTTATTGCCTTTTAAAAAATAAATCAGTGCAACTGCATTTTTACTTTGTTTGCAGTTGGCTAAAGATAACTTTAGCAATGCGCCTCGTTACAAATTATCGTGGGTAGGAGAACCAAGCATCGACGAGCTCAGGAAAGTCAGCGCTTCCTATGCTGCCGTCACAACATTTCTGCCAGTAGAAAGACCCTTTCGCTTGGGAAACCTTGCAAAACTTCACCAAAGCCTCGAAGCAGTTCGACATATAGACCACTAGTGTTGCCCGGCTGCTACACACGAATATTTCGAATTTTGGAAACAAACAGATTCTACAAAGCACTTTGTGTTATATTTTCATAAATGGTAACCAATAGACCACATCGACATAAAAGAGAAACTATGCGCTTTTAACGCTTTCGTTAGTTAATAATGAGGAACCAATGATGTTAATAAAACCCAACAAATGTTGCTACTTTTCCTACGCTTAGTAAAATCAACCATGTTTTTTTGTTGTTGTTTTTCTCGTATGCGACAAAGCATAAAGTTGGATTTCAGTGGAACCTTTGTCAGAGCATCACGTTGAAGGGTTCGAAAAAGTCGAAACCTGGTTCGAATCCCGAACCCGGGCGAGCGGCAGGAGTTGCTGTCATTGGCAATGTAAATGTTCTGCTCGCAATATTAGCCTTTTTTTAAACATTTATATTAGATTACACTCTCAAGATTTATTCATATTTCTTTCACTCTCGAGGTTTATTTTATTGTATCAACTTATCGAACGCGCAGTTACATCACATATCGTTATAAAAGTGTCACACAGCAAAGGGCTTGGTGAAAATAAACCGGGAAATCTCGATCCTTGTTTGCCTGCCATCGGGACAGATAGAATGCGAGCCGACCGATTAACGCCACGCAGTGCTGCTGTCGGTTCGTCCATGTCGAATTCGGCCTGCTCTCAGTGAATAGACATATTCATAGGGGAATGCGTGGCAGGCGAGATTATTCGTTACTTGGCATCGAATATTCGCAGTTTGTGCGAATATTCGCCGTTTCAGCTTTGACCGAATATTCGGAATTTCCGGAATAATGTACTGAACCGAACACGTTAATCGAATAGAAAATATTCGGCCGAATTCGAAATTTCGAATATTTGCACACCCCTAATTTTAGGGTTGTTTTTAAAGATCATTTCCAGCTTATGTTTTAATAAAAAAAAAAAGAACAAAAAATAAAAAATTGATCGCATCTCCACATGGTGAATGATGTTGGCTGGGGCGAAGCTCCGGCGGTGGTTGTCTGCGTAGACGCCTGGGCCGCAGCATGCCGAGCCTTTTATTCGTTTTCATCCATGTCAAAAAGAGAGATGTGTGGGTATGAAACGTGGTTACATACGCATTCGAAAGCATTTGACCGCGCAGCGCCCTCTCGCCTATAAACGTTGAGCCAATGCATGCAAAGTTTAACGCGATTATATGACGCGACTTTGACCCCGCAGCACCCTCTCCCGTATATAGACGCGGAGCGGCTACATGCAACGCTTCATCCATGACAGAAACCCCAGTGTCTCAAGGCATACCACATCTCAGAGCCCCTACTCGCCCTGTCGCTGCATCAAACAGATTTCAACATTTTTTTTTTCATCATTTTTTTTTTTCATTTTTTTTTTTTCGATTGCCAGCTACGCGAGCACGCGAGCTCGTAAGTTATCATTTTATCATTTTTTTTGCCCCTACACGAGCACGTGAGCATGTGCTCACGTCCTCGTGAGCAGCACGTGATCTCATGAGCACTCCGGCAGCCGGTCTACGGCGGACGGACAGCACGGACACGGCAGGCCCCTCAGGAGCTTAAGCCCCTAAAAATGCTGTATTTTTTGGCGTATAGTTTGCGGACTATCAAGAAACGTGTTGTATGTATGTTTCAAAGTTGAAATTTTATCCAAAGTGCAGACTATTCTACTGGTATGAACTGTACAACTGTACAAGATTTTGTATTCTTCTAAATCGGCCAGCGTGACAAGACTCTGAAGAATTTTATGAATAACGGAGTACCTATATTAATGATGATTTATGTATGATGCAAGCTCAGTTTTGAGCTAATATACAGCAGGCATTTGTCAAGATGTGCCGTGTATGATAATTTTTACATTCGGATTGGGCACTAAGTGTGGACTATGCACCAGTTGCAAACTATCTAAGCAAAAATCTTTTGTTTTTTCATCTGAAATTGGTTTTTGCAGACTGTATATTGGGTGCGGACTATAGTCCGGAAAATATGACAGATGGGCAATTTGGCCAGTGCAACATGACTGCTGAAACTGTATCATGTAGTAGGGATTACACAAGTACACACTAGTAGAATGCTAATTTATATGAACATGGGCAGGGGATTAATCAAGCACAGGAGACTTGGGTTCTACAGCAGCATCCGCATTCCCTGGTATAAGTCGCCTGAATGTGTATTTCTTGGCTCCTGTATTTCAAACTTAGTTTTGGATGATGCTAATGAATGACAGTGAACCTCACTCAAGTCAGTAACTACAGTTTGGCACCTGTTCTTGTGTTGCAGGTTTATCATGCAAGGAAGCTGAGAAAGCTACTTGGCAGTGAGATAGACTGTGCCACTCAGAATACCAAAAGGGAGAGGTCTGTTTTTTTACCCTCAGTTTGTAATGTTTTTTTGTTTATGGGTGCATCCCTTTATGTTGTGCTCAGAGTCATTGCACCGTGTGATGCACATAACAGGGCACTGGCCTTATCTTAGGCTTTGATAGCAGAATATGATTGACCAGAGTTGCTTTTGAAACTTACTTTGCAGCTCTGGTGATCTTAACCTTCTTGCCTTACAGTGCTTTGGATTGTTGGGAGTAAATGGAGCAGGGAAGTCGACTCACCTTCAAGATGCTCACGGGTGACACCGAGATAACCTCCGGAGAGTGCATTCCTCAATGGTTACAGGTAAGTCGAATGTTGGGCCGGCAGAGAGGCCTAGGAAAAGAAAAAGCTGTTCTCTTATTCCAACATATGATAATATGCTTGACGCCTGTGTGAAGCTCTTGAGTTTCAGCGTCTGACTTAGGAAGCAAAAGGCTTTGTGACTAAAGCGTGGTCAGTCTCTGGGGCTTACGCAACAATTCTGAGACGAGATATGAGTTGTGTAAATGGTATACAGAATAAAAAAAAATGAATAGACTAAGGTGCATTAATATTTAAAGGGGTGCAGGAAACAAGAAACTGAAATATACAAATTTCGTTTTGGAAATGGGCCAAGCATGACGGATAATAACCGTAAATGATAATCGCACGTTTGTATTTTGAACGACTGGCTATATTTTTCGTTCCAAACGGTGCACTGAACCTGGCCCCTTTAAGCGAAGCCGTAATGGAGAGCGCAATGCATTATGGTATATTCAGCGCTAATAAAAAAAAAAAAAAAAATTCGCAGCACTCGTGACGAGCAAGGCTGGCGTGGTTATGAGCTTTCCCCTTGGTGGCGTTGTCACCATTGTGGCGGTGTCAAAGGCGTCGGCCGTGCATACAAGCGAGCCGCTAGAAGTACCGCGGGGAAAGGGTTAAGTGGGTGGAAAAGATTAAATCAGCGTGAGAAAGAGGGGAGAGGCCTGGAAGGGCAAAAGGGGGGGAGCAAAGAAAGAGCGAGGGGGTGGGAAAGATGAGGGAGGGGTTGGGGACAGCAGCGTGGACAGGTATCTCGTCCACAGAGCCCTCTGCCGAAGTCAACACCTGCCAAGTCCGGGCCCAAGGTCGCCAACTCTGGCCCCATGGAAGGTCACCTCTCTCTCACCATGCGTCTCGAGGTGGGCAAGCGCTTGCTCAGGCCGAGGTGACTTTGAACAGTTGAGCGTACCTTCCAAGAGCGGGCGCTAAGCTCATCGGCTCAGACATACGTCACGACCTCCGTAGCCAAGGTTCCCCAACGTTCTTTCGTTAAGTCCCGATAAACAAATAGCGTCCGCCAGTGCATTGAAAGATCGTTTGCCTAGCTTTAAAATTAGTTTTTTCTTGTGCCTTTCAATGGAAGACTGGTGTTTTTGAGGTTAGGGTGCAACATGCAACATGCATTCGGGGCTAGAAAAATGGCGCTGGAATTCTGCGTTCCTTACCCCTTTAAAGGGGAACTCCGCCGATTTTGGTGTAGCCGGGTTGTACAAATTTGCAGACCGCATCAATGCACCCTTTCTCAACTGATAACCAAAATACTTACTGAAAATACAAATTTGCCGCGTGAAGTTGTTGAATTTGCGAAGTTACGTACGACGCGAGGATTTCCAGAAAGTGACTCTCTACCGTGCAAACTGAGAAAAATCCCTGGCTTTTCTGCCTGCGCGTCGATGCCGGCCCGGATGGGCAATGCGATGACATTCGGAGCAGCCGCGAAGCTCGGCTGTCCGGGCGTAGCGTCAGAGATTATTTTTTCGCAGCTTTCAAGGTTACAAAGTTCCTTTGCACTGGGTAGCAACCTGTGCTCCGCGATACATCATAGGAACAGTGCCGGAAGAAAAAGCTTGTTTTTGCCCTTGTTTTAAATGGGAGGTAAAAATGCTCCAGGCAGTAATGAAACCAGCCGCGCCAAGGTGCTTTAGGAAGCGACGGTCGCCGGAGAACTGAGTGTCACGCGAAACACTTTCACTTTTTGCTCGAATGCATTATGGCCCGGCGCGCTGCAGGTTGAGTATCCTTCAACAGCTGGAACAGCTAAGATGCGACTGTTAGGGGCTCGGCCGTTTTGACCACTATACTACATCCGTCCAGAGAAGGCGCTAATAACATCGCGAAAAATAGTACACAATCTAACACTATAGTCGACATTTCGCACAGTCACTTTTGTTATATTCACATTATTGGTCCAGTTGGTTTTTTTGCCAATACTTTTTTTATAAATACCATTTTTGTTTCGGACGCTGAGGCCTAGATCGGGCTACTCTCGGAGTCTCATGACATGGCCGATATGTCGAAGGCAGTGAAACTTTGTCTAGACAAAGTTTCACTGCCTTCGACATATCGGCCATGTCATGAGAACTCCGAGAGTAGCCCGATCTAGGCCTCAGCGTCCGAAACAAAAATGGTATTTATAAAAAAAGTATTGGCAAAAAAACCAACTGGACCAATAATGAGAATATACACAAAGTGACTGTGCGAAATGTCGACTATAGTGTTAGATTGTGTACTATTTTTCGCGATATTGTTAGCGCCTTCTCTGGACGGATGTAGTATAGTGGTCAAAACGGCCGAGCCCCTACACGTCGCATCTTAGCTGTTCCAGCTGTTGAAGGATACTCAACCTGCATGCACGCCGGCCCATAAAGCATTCCAGCAAAAAGTGAAAGTGTTTCGCGTGACACTCAGTTCTACGGCGACAGTCGCTTCCTAAAGCACCTTGACGCGGCGTGGTTTCATTGCTGCCTCCAGCATTTTTACCTCCCATTTAAAACAAGGGCAAAAACAAGCTTTTTCTTCCGGCACTGTTCCTATGATGTATCGCCCAGCACAGGTTGCTACCCAGTGCAAAGGAACTTTGTAACCTTGAAAGCTGCGAAAAAATAATCTCTGACGCTACGCCCGGACAGCCGACCTTCGCGGCTGCTCCGAATGTCATCGCATTGCCCATCCGGCCCGGCATCGACGGCGTAGCGGAAAAGCCAGGGATTTTTTCAAGTTGCACGGTAGAGAGTCAGCTCTCTCGAAATCCTCGCGTCAAACGTAACTTCGCAAATTCAACAACTTCACGCGGCAAATTTGTATTTTCAGTAAGTATTTTGGTTATCAGTTGAGAAAGGTGTCAATGATGCGGTCTGCAAATTTGTACAACCCGGCAACACCAAAATCGGCGGAGTTCCCCTTTAAAGGGGTAAGGAACGCAGAATTCCAGCGCCATTTTTCTAGCCCCGAATGCAAGTTGCATGTTGCACCCTAACCTCAAAAACACCAGTCTTCCATTGAAAGGCACAAGAAAAAACTAATTTTAAAGCTAGGCAAACGATCTTTCAATGCACTGGCGGACGCAATTTGTTAATCGGGACTTAACGAAAGAACGTTGGGGAACCTTGGCTACGGAGGTCGTGACGTATGTCTGAGCCGATGAGCTTAGCGCCCGCTCTTGGAAGGTACGCTCAACTGTTCAAAGTCACCTCGGCCTGAGCAAGCGCTTGCCCACCTCGAGACGCATGGAGAGAGAGGGGTGACCTTCCATGGGGCCAGAGTTGGCGACCTTGGGCCCGGACTTGGCAGGTGTTGACTTCGTGCAGAGAGCTCAGTGGACGAGATACCTGTCCACGCTGCTGTCCCCAACCCCTCCCTCATCTTTCCCACCCCCTCGCTCTTTCTTTGCTCCCCCCCTTTTGCCCTTCCAGGCCTCTCCCCTCTTTCTCACGCTGATTTAATCTTTTCCACCCACTTAACCCTTTCCCCGCGGTACTTCTAGCGGCTCGCTTGTATGCACGGCCGACGCCTTTGACACCGCCACAATGGTGACAACGCCACCAAGGGGAAAGCTCATAACCACGCCAGCCTTGCTCGTCACGAGTGCTGCGAATTTTTTTTTTTTTTTTTATTAGCGCTGAATATACCATAATGCATTGCGCTCTTCCATTCGGCCTTCAAAGGTGCCAGACAGCGCACCGTTTGAACGAAAAATATAGCCAGTCGTTCAAAATACAAACGTGCGATTATCATTTACGGTTATTATCCGTCATGCTTGACCCATTTCCAAATCGAAATTTGTATATTTCAGTTTCTTGTTTCCGCACCCCTTTAAATATTAATGCACCTTAGTCTATTCATTTTTTTTATTCTGTATACCATTTACACAACTCATATCTGTCTCAGAATTGTTGCAAAAGCCCCAGAACTGACCACGCTTTTAGTCACAAGCCTTTTGCTTCCTAATTAAGACACTGAAACTCAAGAGCTTCACACAGACGTCAAGCATATTATCATATGTTGGAATAAAGAACGGCTTTTTCTTTCCTAGGCCTTCTGCCGGCCCAACATTCGACTTACCTGTAACCATTGAGGAATGCATCTCCGGAGGTTATCTCGGTGTCACCCGTGAGCATCTTGAAGGTGGTCGAACTTCCCTGCTCCATTTACTCCCAACAATCCAAAGCACTGTAAGGCGAGAGGTTAAGATCACCAGAGTTGCAGTAAGTTTCAAAAACAACTCTGGTCAATCATATTCTGCTATCAAAGCCTAAGATAAGGCCAGTGCCCTGTTATGTGCATCATATTGCAATGACTCTGAGCACAACATAAAGGGATGCACCCATAAACAAAAAAACATTACAAACTGAGGGTAAAAAAACAGACCTCTCCTTTTGGTATTCTGAGGCACAGTCTATCTACTGCCAAGTCTTTCCCAGCTCTTGCATGATAAACCTGCAACACAAGAACAGGTGCCAAACTGTAGTTAATGACTTGAAGTGAGGTTCCTGTCATTCATTAGCATCATCCAAAACTAAGTTTGAAATACAGGAGCCAAGAAATACCATTCAGGCGACTTATACCAGGGAATGCGGATGTGTGTAGAACCCAAGTCTCCTGTGCTTGATTAATCCCTGCCCATTTTTATATAAATTAGCATTCTACTAGTGTGTACTTGTGTAATCCCTACTACATGATACAGTTCAGCAGTCATGTTGCACTGGCTAAATTGCCCATCTGTCATATTTTCCGGACTATAGTCCGCACTCAATATACAGTCTGCAAAAACCAATTTCAGATGAAAAAACAAAAGATTTTTGCTTAGATAGTTTGCAACTGGTGCATAGTCCACACTTAGTGCCCAATCCGAATGTAAAAATTATCATACACGGCACATCTTGACAAATGCCTGTTGTATATTAGCTCAAAACTGAGCTTGTATCATACATAAATCATCATTAATATAGGTACTCCGTTATTCATAAAATTCTTCAAGTCTTGTCACACTGACCGATTTAGAAGAATACAAAATCTTGTACAGTTGTACAGTTCATACCAGTAGATAGTCTGCACTGGATAAAATTTCAACTTTGAAACATACATACAACACGTTTGATAGTCCGCAAACTATACGCCAAAAAATACAGCATTTTTAGGGGCTTAAGCTCCTAAGGGGCTAGCCATGTCCGTATGTCCGTCCGCCGTAGGACCGGCGTGGCCGGTGCTCGTGAGATCACGTGCTCACGAGCACGTGAGCACATGCTCACGTGCTCGTGTAGGGCAAAAAAAATGAAAAAATAAAAAATTACGAGCTTGTGAGCTCACGTGCTCGTGTAGGGCAAAAAAAAAAAAGAAATGAAAAAAAATGATGAAAAAAAAATGTTGAAATCTGTTTGTGCAGCGACAGGACGAGTAGGGGGCTCTGAGATGTGGTAGTAACTCAAGACCTGGGGTTTCTGTCATGGATGAAACGTTGCATGTAGCCGCTCAACGTCTATACAGGAGAGGGCGCTGCGGTCAAATGCGTATATAATCGCGTTAAACTTTGCATGCATTGGCTCAACGTTTATAGACGAGAGGGCGCTGCGGTCAAATGCTCGAATGCGTATATAACCACGTTCCATACCACACATCTCTCTTTCTGACATGGATGAAAACGAACAAAAGGCTCGGCATGCTGCGGCTCAGCGTCTACGCAGACAACCACCACCAGAGCTTCGCCCCAACCAACATCATTCACCATGTGGAGATGCGATCAATTTTTTTATTTTTTGTTCTTTTTTTTTTTATTAAAATATAAGCTGGAAATGATCTTTAAAACAACCTTAAAATTAGGTGTGCAAATATTCGAAATTTCAAATCGACCGAATATTTTCTTTATTCAAACGTGTTCGACTCAAAATTGCATATTCGGAAATTCCTAATATTCGGTCAAAGTTGAAACGGCGAATATTCGCACAAACTGCGAATATTCGAGCAAGTAATCGAATAATCTGCCTGCCACGCATTCCCCTATGAATATGTCTATTCACTGAGAAAGGCGAATTCATAGAGCGGACCGACAGCACGCACTGCGTGCGTATCGGTCGGGTTCGCTTCTATCTGTCCGATGGCAGCAAACAGGATCAGTTTCGGTTTATTTTTCACCAAGCCCTTTGCTGTGTGACACTTTTATAACGATATGTGATGTAATTGCGCGTTCGATAAATTGATACAATAAAATAAACCTCGAGAGTGAAATGAAATATAAATAAATCTTGAGAGTGTAATCTAATATAAATGTTTAAAAAAAGGCTATGCTGCGAGCAGAACATTTCATCGCCAATGACAACAACTCCTGCCGCTCGCCCAGGTTCGAGTTCGACCAAGTTCGACTTTTTCGAACCTTCAACGTGATGTTTGACAAAGGTTCACTGAAATCCAACTTTATGTGCGCATGCAAGAAAAACAACAACAAAAAAACTAGTTGATTTTACTTAATGTAGGAAAAGTGCAATATTTGTTGGGTTTATTAACATCATTGGTTCCCATTATTAACTAACGAAAGCGTTAAAAGCGCATAGTTTCTTTATGTCGTGTGAACATTGGTTACCATTTTATAAAATATAACACAAAGTACTTTAAAATTTGTTTGTTTCCAAAATTCGAAATATTCGTGGTAGCAGCCGGGCAACACTAGTGGTCCATATGTCGAACTTCTTCGAACTTTAGTGAAATTTTGCAGGTTTCCCAAGCGAAAGGGTCTTTCTACTGGCAGAAATGTTGTGACGGTAGCATAGGAGCGCTGACTTTCTGAACACGCTCGAGCACTTAATTTTCCTACACGATAATTTGTAATGAGTGCATTACTAGAGTATCTTTAGCCAACTGCAAACAAAGTAAAATGCAGTTGCACTGATTTATTTTTAAAAGGCAATAAAGCCTGCAGTTACGTCTTGTTTTGTAATTTTTTATTACCAGGCACATATTCGATATTCGATTCGGAGTATTCGAAGCCCGTTTTTTGTCTTATTCGTATTCGATTCGTATTCGAAAATTTCAATATTCGCACACTCTACTTAAAATCTGAAGCACGGGAACTGCATATTTTCAAAGAAGAAAATAATGACCTCAGAAGCTAGATATGAAGTTCCCACGAGAGTCAATCATGCGAGATACAGTAGTGTAATGGTGCACTCCTTGATTTTATGAAGGACTTGAGACCAGAACTTTCGTTTAAATTTCTCTGAATCCCTTCCATCAACCACGGGCACTGTAGGTGTAACCGCCAACTGCACTCGCAATGTCTCCTCTCTCCTCGTGCAGACAACATATCAATTTTCAGTTAGAGTCTGTTCTTTAGGCAGTGTTCTGCTTTAGTAAAAGGAAAAGCCAGAAGATGACTGTAGCCTCAACACTAACACTTCTGGGCTCCAATTTTTTTTTATATTTCAAAATCAGCAGCATATCACTGCATTAGCAACCCTAGTAAATCATATTTGTTGAATGTCATTAATAATTGTTAGAGACACAAAGCTTGCAAAGCCTCTGAAATTTCTGAAAAATGCCTTGCCATCTATATGTCACTGCAAAACAAAGCTAAGGAGCCTGACGGGGAGGAAGACGAGATTTTGATGGGCGCGTTTGTTGCACTGAAAACCTGTTTTTCACAATGCAATTTTTTCTTTCTTTTTTTTTTTTGGGGGGGGGGGTAATTATGCCACTCTGAAGTGTTTGGGACAATAAAAAAAGTATCAATGTTGAGGTTGTCAGCAGCCCTTTAAAGCAGACTAACATCCAAAAGTCTAATCCTCAATACAATAAGTGACGTTGAGAAGGCTGATACCCATTTTATGAACAAAACATGAATAGCTACCACTTTCACATAACACACAGAGAGCTGATTTGCATCTTATATAAAGAGAAACAAGCAAATGGTGAGGCAAAGATTGCAGACCTTTCTACTAGCAACCGGCACTGCTATCAACAGTGGTGTTTAATTCATAACTGTTCTTCCATATTGCAGTAACTGCAAAGAAAAAGTGTATTTTTAAACAGCCTAATTAGGACAAGCATGTCACAAAACAATTTTCTCCGCTAAAAATAAATTTTTTACCAATATTTATTGCGTGAGACCCGATTTTAGCTTTGGCTATTTCACCCGCTTTTGGAATCGCCGCTCACAAAGTTGCTATTAAACGTCACAGAGTAGCTGCTATATCGTCACGGGTGAGACGATATACCAGCCACTCTATGGGCTCAAATAGAGCGAGCTTCAAAGGCGGAGAGAGTTAGGACTCCGACTAGAATTACGTCCCTGTGGCGTAAATATTGCTAGAAAAAATTCGTGTTTTTCTGCGGAAGATTTGTTTTATGACATGCTTGTCCCAATTAGGCTGTTTAAAAAAACTTTTTTTTCTTTGCAGTTACCCTTAAATCGACTCAAGCATCACCGCATGATACAATTAGCTTCACCACATTGTAAGCAATAAAATTGAGTGAATAATTCTGCACTACTGGGTAACGAGTGTCACAGTGACAGCAGCTCTGCACCAGTGCAACTAACATACTACTTTCTGTGCCAACGTTGTTTTGTTTTTTTCGGCCGCTTTCACTTCTGTTGTTGATTCCACTCCCGTGCCTCCCCATCCATACTTCGCCTATGACATACCGTATTTACTCGCAGAATGAACGCACTTTTTTCCCGAAAAATCGAGGCAAAGTTGGGGTGCGTTCATTACGCGAGGTAAAATTTTTGCGTCCGTATTTACTTGCATAATGAACGGACCTTTTATCCCGCAAAATCAGACGTAACTTCTTATCTCTTTGCGCGGCGCGGCGACTCCAAAGTCAAACTGCGATGCGCAAAAAAAAAGCCCCTCTCCATGTTTTTTTTCTTGCTTCCGTTTTTCTTTCTTTTTTTTCCGCCTTTCGCAAGTTGTTGTGTTTGCCCATGCTTCGCTGCCCATGCTTCGCGTAACTCGCTGTACCAGGATAGAAAAGTGTGTTCATTTCGAGGGCTTCTCGCTTCTCTTTCCAGAGGGCGACCGGGAGGCGAGGCAGGATATTCATTATGTGCGCTTTGCTTGGGCGAGGGCTTCGCTTTTTATCTCCCATCTCCTTGCGGCGCAGCGCGCGACCCTAAAACCAAACTCGCGCGCGCAAAAAGAAAGAAAAAGAAGCTCCTCTTTTTTTTTTTAATTTTGCAGATTTTTTTTTTTTTGTTCGTCTTTCGCAAGCTGTTTTGCTTGCTTAGGCGAGGGCTGAACCCAAATCCAGACTGGCGTGCAGCAAAAAAAAAAAAAAAAAAATCTTTTTATGTTTTTTTGTTTTTTGTTGAGTCTTTTTTTATTTTTTTAACGCCTTTACAAGGCGTGCTTGTTCGTCCACGCTGCCCATGCATTCGCGACAAAAGTGCTTCATTCCGTTGCCGCGTGGAGGGAGGGGGTCAAAGTTCCTGACGTCCGAGTTGGAAGTGCGGCTTGATTACGCGAGTGAAAAAAAAGTCGAAATTTTGAGCCAACTTGGGGTGTGGGTGCATCCATCACGCGAGTGCGTTCATTGTGCGAGTAAATACGGTATATCACCTAGAAGACAAGACCTGTGCATTTGCTCCCCAAAAGATGCAATCGTGTGACTGATGACCTCACTGGGAGCTTTCGCGAAGGACGGCCTGCGCAACTTCCCGAAGGACGACCTGCGTTTGGGCTGTCGCTGCAAAAATCTTGGCTCCAAATTCTACACTAATATTCAAAGTTGTTCCAGTGCCTTTGAGCAACAGCGAGCCTCTGTACTTAGAATTTCTAAGAAAAGCCTGGAAAAGATGTCACTGCTCCTCAAAAGCGCCAACACTTGCTCAGCAATGTTGAAGGACAAAAAAGATGCTTCAGTTTACTTGACTAATTACGTAAGTATAGCAAAAGAATGAAATAGGAAAACCGACTGCCTGGCCAGCTAAAAGAAACGTATGAGCGCCTCGACGGGCGTTGAGTGGCAATGGGAGTGTTTACCTTTGTGAGGTTCATAAGGGCAGAGGCCGTCGGTGTTTGTTCGGCCATTCAGGACTCTCCTCCTTTCAAGTCTCGCACGTCCTCATCTTCTTCCAGATTGAGACCCTCGGGCATCACATACTTTCCTGTGAATCCATCATATCACTATTTGAGAACAATTGATCAAAGCAATAAACTAAGAAAAGCAGATCAGAGTCGCAGTTTCAAAATAGCAACCCTGATCATATTACATGCAGACAACTCACCCCCTCTCCCGACTCTTCATGCCCAGCTCCATAGCCAAATCCCCACCATCCCACAACCCCACCCCCCCCCCCCCACACACCTGGCACAGATATAAAAATCTCCTCCCCCTCTTCCCTCCCCTCCCCCTCCCAAAAAAAATAATAAAATTCCTTTTTTTGCATTGATGCTGTGCTTCTACATAACAGTGCTGCTCTGGCGGGACAAATGACAACAACATTCTAAGAATACTTCTCATCAAAAGCATCTCCAAAGGTTGACATGTTAATTGTCTAACTTATTTGTATAAATTTATTTACCTATTTTTGGTTCCAAGATAGTTCCAATAGAAAAGAATAGACACAGAAAACTTTCGAGAAAAGCTCCAGCTTCCCATTAATTACTAGCATAGACTGAGAAGACAAACCTCACTTTGGCTTGAGAAAAAAGTTGAACTCCAGAAGTAGGGTGAGGATAAGGAAAAGCATTCCTGACAGTGCCATGGCCAGCAGGTTCCTGGTCACCAAGTCCCAGGCAAAAGGAGACCTCATCCTGTCGTAACGACCTGCAAGAAAAAGCGGCGAGATTTCTACCCAGACAGTGGGAGTGGCTATGTTCTTGGATTAACTTAATTGCGGAAAACCACTCCAGGGGGAGGTCCCCTGCACAATGCCAGCAAAGAAGTACAGGCAGCACACGAGGATATAATTCATCACTCCTACCAACAACTACAGTGCTGCTTCCAATATCAGCAATCAAATTTATAAACCATATGGCTGTCTTAATCAAAACGTGTCGAAAGCCTTCTTGTAGAGACCAATGCACATTCTAGATAATCACTCACTATTGTTTCAAACATGCTTTTGTGCACAAAACTGCAAATGCACATTTCTCCACTGCATACAGGAGCTTGCGTTTTATGACGAAGGAGCCACCTATTCCATTTGTTTAGTGCCAACTGAGTCAATCAAAGAACAACGATGGGGG
The DNA here is from genome assembly GCA_037355805.1 of Ixodes ricinus. Lineage (NCBI taxonomy): Eukaryota > Metazoa > Arthropoda > Arachnida > Ixodida > Ixodidae > Ixodes > Ixodes ricinus. The sequence goes on along the minus strand of JAZHYW010034720.1, from coordinate 104,035 downwards.
CAAAGCACATGTAGCCTGAGTGTCTTGTTTTCCCCCACAACCTAAAGGCTGGTTTAAACATTTACATCTGAGTGTGACCGTCTCCTTCCACTGCACTGTGGCTCAGTGGGCAGACCTTGGTTGCCGCAGAAACAATCTTGTCATAAGCAGTCACAGACGATCTTGACGCACCTCGATCGAACTTGAGCCCAAAGATTTCAACAAACCTTAACGACAGACAAATAAAACAAAAAGCTGAGGATTTATGAAGCAGAGCACATAAAAAAGATTAAAACTACATTAAAATAGGATAAAAACTATCAAGAGTCAAATAGTGGCCTCAAAATGTGTGTATCTTGCCCTGGTTGTTTTCATTATGCACATAGAATGTCCCTTACAAGACGAAGGGTTTGGCTGTACTGACTGCACCAACTGTAGCTCGAACCAAAGATCTTTAACATTTCTATGAAGTGTTACGACTTGAATTTGAGAGAATTGCAGTACTCGCAATTCTCTCAAATTCAAGTCACCATACACAGTAACATGTAGTCTGCACTTGTCCCAATCCTAAAGGACTTAACAAAAACTGTAGTTATTCTATGTGAACTGATAACCCAAGAAAACTACAGGTATTCAACAGCAAGGATTTCTGCTTACCTGTCTTGAAGAGAAAGAAGTTCTGATATTCGTTGAAGGCAATGTCCATGAGACCCCTTCCTAGGCAGTAGTTTGGGAACATCAGGAAGATGGTCTTGAGGAGATGATGCACTTCCCCAAGGTACTTTAAAGCGAAACAGAAGCAAAACACAAATGTTATGGTAGCGCTAGACGAGTAGGTATACGAGTACTACACAGGGTGTTTCAGCAAACCTCTACCAAACTTTTTTGAAAAACTATTTACTACACCAGAACTAATCGGAGGCGAAGCTGCGGCCATTGGAATTGCCATTTTGACCATAAGGTGCAGGGCAGCTGGCACAAAAATGCAGGCTGGTTAGCACAATTACAAATCTGTTTTTTGGGGGGCTTAGTGAAATGCTTTTTCTCTGCACTCAAAGGAAATCGAGTTTCTTAGTTTTCAGTGACTGTAGGTTCTTGTGCTACTTCTGTGTCTTTTAGCTTGTCATTCCCGTGCGCTGCCTTGAGGCTTTTATCTTGCTTTTCTTAAGAGTTTTGTTTTTCTAATTTTTGATGGTGGTTGCAGTGGCTGGTTTTTATGTGTTCCTTCAATAAACTTATAGCTGTCAGTCAGCACTAGTCCCATCCACTTCTTTTACTCATCTTTGTGTTTGTTGCGCTGCTTTCTCGATTTAGTCACAAACAAACTCGCATGCATTGCCACCTTAATACAGTTACAAGACTGACTGCAACTGAGAAAAAATAACATTGTGTTTTTCAACTTAATAATCTTTGAGCTCAACAAACCAAACTCAGTTTGAACTCAAAGACTGCTTTCTTGGAAGAAAAAAATTAAAATTCATGTTTCCAGATTACTTGAAAATTGCGACTTGTAGTCCCTCATCACCAGAAAACCCTTTTGCAATAATTTCTTCAACGAAAATTATGTAAAGCCCTTCTGTTCACAGCAGTGACTAGCTCTTCATGCACGCTGAAGGGAGGCAGAGGCTGTGAATTGTTTCCATAAATTCACATAAATCGCAACAAATCATTGGGTTAACATAAATCAAATAGGTTTACGGAAGTTGTAAAAAATTGTTAGGTTCACGTAAGCTGAATGGGTACACGTAAGTTGCAATGAATTGCCCAACACATTACCAAAAAGGAGGATGCATTCAGTGAGGATTACAGTAAAAATGCCCTCATTTGTTTTCTCAAAAATTCCCTTTTGTACTCACACAGATTCCATAACAAATACTGCCCCTCATTATTAATCTAAAATTCATATTCTCAGTGGTAACCTGCTAAATGATGCTCCAAAAGCTGAATTTGTGCACAATTTGACGCCCAATCTGTGCCAAAAGGGATCTGTTTTCGAAGAAGAAACTGAAAGTGTCCGGCTTGTGGCAATTCTGGCGATGCCACTAAAAATAAAGAAAGCAAATTTTTTTATTGATTCTTTTTTTTTCGGATGTTTACATACTATGTGTGAAAAGTAGAGCTGCACGAATATTGGAATTATGGAATAGTAGTTTCAAATTTTACACTGATATCTGCTTCAAAATAGACTGCAATTTCATACTTTTCAAAGTGTTGCTCGTGGCGGATTAGCCCTCCAAGTGCGCTTCTCCTCAAAAACCAGTGCACTGCGGAGAAGCAATTCCGCGGAGCTGACCTGCGACTCGCTTCGCAGCAGCGCAGCCGCGCACTAGGCAAAAAACACACCTTTAAAGTCGATAATGCATGCGCGCGCCTCGTGTATTAAGAAAAGAAAAAGGAACAAAACAACAACAAGAAACGTTATGATTGAATTTTCATCGCAGTAAAATCTTCAAAATTGAACTGTGGCTATTATGCAAGGGTATATGTTAGACCAAAATCCGTTACTTGCGCATGCCTAACGGTTTTTGTGCAAGCGGTGCTCACATCGATCGCAATGAATAGCTAGCGCTACTACTCGCTATGATCGGTTAAAGTAGCTATGTGCTCCGCTTAGCTGCTTTATGAACAGTAGCAGGTTGAATACGAGCGAGGGCAGCATGAGATATTCAACATAAGAGTGTCCACCTGATGTCGGCCTCGCAACAATTACGTCACTATGACACAAACCCTATAAAGTAGCCAAAAGCATCGTTTTACCTCAAGCACGGACCGAAAACAACATCGGTACTCCTAAAAGGTTAATCGAGATGTCTGCTAAATTACCACCGTACAATTGTTCTATAAATAAATAAATATCTGTAGTAGCCAAGTCTCCTGTAGGTATGACACTTTAATAGTCTCCCAGCACTCCAACAACCACAGTTCCTTCCACAGGCTAACTTTCAAAGAGATTGATAAAACTTTCTGAGATGAAAGCTCAAAATTGTTTGCTCCAAAAGTGGTAATCTCTGCTCTAAAACCCGTTTTTCCCTGCCACAAGAGCTGCTCCAAATCACCACTTGTCAGTTCCACCACCGTATTGTCCATTGTCTGCATTGTATATAACGAGTACATTTACTAAGGAATGGAAAACAGCATATCTAAAATGTCAAGTTCAGTCATGTAGATATATAATACTCCCATTATTCATCAATAAGTGATTCAACAGAAATCCATGACTCACGAGTAACTAATGCATGAATAAAGATAAGGCCTTAGCACACCACTAAAACAACAAAAAGAAGAAAAAAGCTGAACTCACAGCATCGTAGGAAAATACTTCCAGTAGGAAGCTGGTGACAATGCAGGTGATTCCTACAAACAGGTTTATCACAATCAGAAAATGTAGGCTGTGCTGGGCTCCTTGAAGAGGAAAGACACCGGGTACATGACTGGTGTGATAGACCACCTGCAAACGAGGAAAAAGTGAAGACACATACTTAGATAAAAGCAAAGACACATAAAAATCACACGAGACAGAGTGTTCAAGGCTAAGGAGAAGGAAAGCACAGATTATTAGATGGCGGAGATAGCACTCTGACGAAAATACCTCATGAATGCTTTCAGACCTTAGTCAACATATCATAGGAAATTAAGGCAGAAAGATTAAATGAGAAATGTATTCTTAATCATGAGGTAACATGCCTTTATTTCTTTTTTATTACATTAAGTTGTCATCTTATTTAAAAAGAAAAAAAAAGCCTGAGAAAGAAGGAGCATTAAATGGCACGCCAAAAGACCGAGTTATGCCATTCACAAAACCGCATGATATTTCTTTGATTATAATTATGTGCGCATCCTTGAACCGGTCGCTTCTCCAAGCATGCCAGTTCCCTACGAAGAGGCTCGGTGTGTGCGCACCAGTGCAAAGCAACAAAGCTTAACGCAGTCATGCCAATGCAAAGCGGTGAAGCCCACCCTGTTCATGTGCCCCTTCTGCATTTCTTTCAGACCTAACAAGTACTCCCTCCTCTCCCTCTCCCTCTTCCCCCCCCTCCCCCCATTTTTTCAAGATCATCTTCAAATTGTGGATGCATGCTTGCTTTTAAGATAAAATGACAAGAACAGGACACAAGCCGCACACACCAGCTCCGCTTTCAAATTTTCAATGAAAAAGCAGAAGCATATGCTAACTGTGAAATACCAATATGTGCCCTTCCCAAGCAATATTATTGGCCTATCCAAAAGTAGTCATGGTCAATCGGCGATGCTCACCCGTACATAAGGAACAGCGAGAGAGCGGCTGGAAAGTTCTTCGCCTGACGTATAAGCGGGTATGTCGAAGATGAGGAGAATGAGGACGCAGCATGTTGCAGGCACCACGTAGCTGCACTGAAACGACAAAGTTCGGCAACAGTTACAGTTTGGTTCATTTCTCGAGAAAATTTGATAGCGCGAGTTCCTTTTCCTTTTTTTTTCTTTTTGATTTTTTTTTGTTATTTTTTTATTTCTTTTTAAGTTGCCGAAGGTCTGGCCGCTCGGCGCCAAAGTCGGCTCGTGAAGCTTTCTCAGCGCGCGCTCAAAGCGCTTTTCTGTAGCATCGTGTGTGGTCCATCTTGCGCGTCGAAAAGCGCGGGTTCTCTTTCCTTTATTTTTTTGTTATTTTTCTCTGTCGTTGACGGTCTGGCTGCTCGGCACCAAAGTCGGCTCGTAAAACTTACTTTGTTCGTGTTTTTTTTTTACACTATTTTTTTAGGACGTGATGTTTTGTTATGCTGCTTTCCGGAGCATGCTTCTGGATGCGCATATTAAGAGCGCAGACGGCAGCAGACCATCCGTGAGTACTTTGGACAATAAAAGGAAGTTTTAATTTTAACCGCTTTCTGTCCTTTTTTTTAATTCAATCGTTTGGATAATTCGACCAAATTTCAAGGTCCCGTCGAGGTCGAATTAACAAAAGTTTACTGTACAATGTCTGTAAGCCACTGCAGTGCTTTACTGCTTCAACGCTAAGGTTTGGAGGGGTTCCATGGCCGTCAACCGAGAAAGACAGGCGTTCCTGGAGATTAAAACTTTTGAAAAACGCCCCACTATTGCCACTGACAAGGCGAGAATGGCAGGGCGTTGCCTTTTGCCTCGCCATGGCTGCACATGTGTGCCCGTGCAGCCATGGCTCATGAGACGCCGAGGCTCACGAGACGCCGAGGCTCACGAGACGCCGAGGCTCACAAGACGCCAAGGCTCACAAGACGCCGAGGCTCACAAGACGCCGAGGCTCACAAGACGCCGAGGCTCACAAGACGCCGAGGCTCACAAGATGCCGAGGCTCACCGCAGACGCCGAAGCATCGTCGAATGCAAGAAACTCGCATTGGAGGCGGGACGACTGAAACTCCTCCATGCCATTTTCATCCTGTCGGTAACTATTAGGGAACGTGGCAAGGGGCAGCACTTACAATGTCCCAGAAGTAGTTGGCCAGCCAGTACACGATGGGGTTGACACCGCTTACAATCTGCAGGTGCTTGGCCTTGGTGTAGCGCTCGTATACCAGGAACAGGACGAAGCTGGCCGGCACGAAGGACATGGCCACAATGATAAAGATGGCGATGAGCACATCCGTTCCTTGGAGGCTGAAAAGTTTAAACGAGAGATGCGGGTTCACCGACGTAAAGACCGTGCGCAAACGCTGCCGTTGAGAGGCGGAAATTACATTTGATCCTTCGAGAGCAGGAACGAAGTGTCTGTCATGGGATGGTTGATCACGGTGATGCCTAAAAGAGAAACAAAAACGCAGAGAATGCACTTTAAGCTTGATTTGCACACACAAAAAGAAGTTTGAGTCATTATATTTATGTGTAAATAACACACCCATATAAATAATGAGGAATTTTTTTTTCCCTTTGCATATATAATGCATCGGATAGGAGAAAGGGGACATTACAGCAAAGTGAGGGAGAGTGGAAAAATGAGTTAGAGGCCAACATGTAACCTCGAATTTCTGCAGGGGAGATAATTGATAATCCTGTTAGTGCGTCCTCTCCTAAGCTGCAAGGGGAGCTGTGTTGGGCAAGGAGAAAGGTGGGGAGAATATAACAAAGGAGCAAGCAAGTAAAAGTTGAAAGCGCTAAGTGTATGTCGGCCTTTTAATTAAAGAAGAAAGAATTAACACCACTGAGGAATAGGACTCTTAACATTCGTTGTCCATCATGTCTGAGACAATATTACCTAGAATGTAATGCCTGCACGTAACATCATCATTAGTGGATCTCTGAATCATTAATTAAGGTGTGTTAATTACGAGAATAACTACAATAAATGACGACTTCCACGAACCTGCACTTCCTCCAAGAAACAAATGGAATCTCAAAAAGTATGGCGGCAGACAAAATAAATTGTGCGCATATGCGGTCATTCTATCCCAGGGCATGAGCAGCATTCAAACATAAAAAGAGATGCCGAAGTAACAAAAAAATACACTTACCATAAGCAGAAGGATGCCCTTTTTCAGGCGGGAGATTTGCCCTTAAGATAGCATTATTGATGCTGTTCACATAGGTGGGCATGGCATGGTATCCTTTATTGTTGTACCAGACCTGTGTCACAAACAAAAAAAAGGAACACACTGAGGGTACAGTCAGCCAGGAAACAATCTCAAAATGCCACATATCTGATCATGCAAGAGCTTTGATGATTGTCCTGAAGCAAGCAACATACCTCGCCGCCAAGATGTTCAGGAAAAGCAAATGTAAATTGCGTCTTTTCTTTAATCTCACCCAGCTAGTTTCTTTCCTTACACGGATCACTGACGACTGCTCAAATATTCTTGATTTAGTACTTACCGTAGAATACCGTGCATCTACCCATTCCACATTAAGCGCCCATTACCAAATTTGTAAGATCTGAGAAAAAATGCACAGTACATTTATATGTAAAATTGATGACCAGACAAGCGCTCATCCCCCATTTCTTTTTTTTTTTCGATTATCTCCAAAGTTTGAGTGGGCACTTGCCCGGTATTTTACGGTAATACTGAGACTTGCCTAGTGAAGTCATTACCTTCTGTTGATGGCGTTAGTGACCATCAAGTGCTACATTGCTTCAGTGATATAAAGCTGCCGAAATCAGTCTGTATACAAAAGAAAATATGTTTGTACCACAGTGGCAACTACGACGTGATTAACTGCTGTCTCTCTGACTACTTTGTTTCTTTCAGTGAGAATTTTGACACCAGTAATGCTAATAAAAATTGTAAATTATTAAGTCCAAATTGATCAAACTTGTTGAACAACACGTTCCCTGCGCAAACATCTGATCTAATACATCTAAGCCATGGTACAATAAATCGCTTCGTCGCCTTTCCAACAAAAAGAAAGGCTGTTCAAGAATGCAAAAAGGCAAATACACCGGAAGCCTGGTCAAGCATTCCACTTGCTCAGCAGAATAGTAGAAGGAATTGTTGCGTGAATGTAAACATACATTTTACAGCGAAGCTGTTTATGGCTAGGGTTTTGTGGATTTTTCGTGTGCCGTGACTAAAAACTCTACGCTCGCACCGCCGCACGCACCACACATGCACGCCTTCCCCGTATAAAAGATTTGAAGTAAATAACCAAAATAAAGCGTTCATGAACACGCGTGCAAGATGCTATTTGTTTTAGGCTTTTCCTTTAGAACAGTTACTGCTGCAGATGCCAGCATGTGCAGCGCGTGGAACACCATTCTCTGCATTCTCCTTGATGCTTGGGTAATTTAGCAATAAATAGGTCTATTCAGTAGATTAGTTATCAATAGGCACCATTTTCGAGATCAGCAGACTCTCAGGTAGATAATAAAGGTTTATCAAAGATTTGCCGCTGCGCGACCTGCGTCGGCCATGTCTACGCTCGCACCGCCCTCTCTTTGTTGTCGTTCCAAGCACTTGCGTGCCTAGTTTCCTTTCCTTCCGCTCTCCCCGTGTGGCAGTCCTGTTGCGCGTGTCGACTTTACGCCGCGTGGCGGTCGTGTCAAGCGTGTCTAGTTTCCTCCGACTCCTCGAGGCGGGTCTGTGCCGTGTGCTAAACAGCATCGTTGGTCATCCACCTTCACAGAGTGAAATGGCTCATGATTTTTTTATTTTAATGCGAAAGCACTAACTTTCTCATGGAGCGAGCCGACGTCATCAATTTGAAGCGCGAAAACGGCACCTAGTTTCCCTGATCCCAAAGGTCCCATTGGCTGGCGAGCGGTGACGAGGCTCCCATTGGCCGCTGCGCGCGTCGGTTTCACCGATCGCCGCTAAATGGCGCTGCGTGTTCGTGCCGCCAGCGCACCGATAAAACTAACCGCCGCATCCCCATGCCACTACGGGCCCCGCGCCGGTTAAAACGGACACGTTGGTGTGCGCTCGGAAGCTTCTGCTCGTCTCGCCGCCGACCAGCATGCCGTTGCCTCCATCATCCACATCATCGGCGGCGCTTTTGCTCGTCTCGGCGCTGACAAACATGGCGCTGCCTCTAGCATTCCCATCGTCGCCGGTGCTTCTGCTCGTCTCAACGCCGACGAACATGGCGCCACCTCTAGCATCAACATCGTCGGAGGGGCTCCTATGCTTTCGCATTCACAACTCATAAGAAGCGCTTAGGTGTACCTCGAGCTTTTTTTTTTTATTTGTGCGAACGAGTATTATTGATAGCGATTCGTAAATTAGCCCGAATGTACAGCGGTGAACAGCGCACGGTGCACCCGACTCCCGGGGTAGTGGCACTTCTTGTAAGAGACACTCCGTAATTTTGTTGATGAACAATGTGGGGGTCGACTTACAATCGTGTAAATATGGTACCTGTTTGCTTAATTAATTAAAAGTGTGAAGTGTACCTTGGCCACTTCACGGACCGCAATCTTCTGGAACAGTGCAGGTGCGTCCTTGCCAAAAGATGGAGGAACGTAGGCCCGAGAAAGGCCAAAGGAAAATGCTCCGTACCTTAAAGACAAAAAAAAAAAAATCTGATTATGATTGACAGGACATACACAAATACAAATAAAGTGCATCAAAGCGGTAGAAACATTAATATAGAGTTGTGCAAACCTATTCACATGCAATGTGTGAGAATACAACAAAAAAGGGTCACAATAATGCAGATGGAAATTGCATGCACTTGCACATAATGGCAGTCTTTTTGTTCGTTTATTCTTTTATCAAACTAACATTCCTTTCATTTTCTTTTTTTTTTTTTATTCCTCCACGTGACTTTTTTTTTACACAGTTGGTTTTTTTGCTCTTTATTGTCTTGGAAACACTAACATAAAGGGCAAAAATTAAGCACAAATTTGAGTTGAGGGGACTCACATCTCAGAACCGAGAACTATATGCGACACTCTGACAGAAGCAAAACTGTCCCCGTAGTCTAAGCAAAACAAATAAAGATTTCCCGCAAATTTTGCCAGCAAGCTCAATCAGCTTAATCCTTCACATGGTAGTGAAGACTATAAGACCTCAGTCATAATTAAACGGTTCAGCTGGGGGTTCCCCCTTACCTGCGGAGACGGTACATGTCCGTGGTGTACAGGTAATACTCGTGCTCGTTCTGGCTGCTGATGTCGAGCAGGATGTCGCCCGTGAGGGCCTGGAACATCGGGGGGTCGCGGTAGCCGTGCGTCTCACAGACGTAGTTCGTCTTGTCCGAAGAACACTGGCAGTAAGGGTAGAAGCGCTCCTGGCCACTTTTCACATGCTTTGCTGTGTGCAAAAGCCAAAAGTCATAGTTAAAAAAATGTGTACTGTGCAGCACAACAGAGTCTCTGACAAAAGGATGAAGGGGCATCAGCAAATGATCGCTGGTCTGTTCCTTACCCACGCGGTGCATAGTTGAAGCTGGGGAACATAAACAATGGACATTTGGCTTTCTCATATTAATCCAAAAATAGCTTGGCCGTGCAAGCCAACCACAGGCTTATGGTATCAACAATCCATCAATGTTTGTTTTTTCTCCTCTGCTTCACGTGCCATATGCTATATATCACTGTCGAAATTATGGGTCCTTTTAATGCTGCATGGTGTGTAGCTCTAAAATGGTCAAATCAGCTTTAAATACTACTTCCACATCTACACATGAGGGATATCACTTCCTACACTCGCCTATCTACTTGAAGTGTTCATGATAACCTTTGCAGGGGTTCTTAGATGTTTTCATTCTTCCTAACTACCGTATTTACTCGCACAATGAACGCACTCGCATAATGAACGCACCCCCAAGTAATCGGCTCTCAAAATTTCGACTTTTTTTTTCACTGGCGTATTAAACGCACCTCCAACTCGGACGTCAAAATTGTGACCCCCTCCCCCACACGCACGAAATGAACGAAATTAACGCACTTTTCTATCCTGGTGCAGCGAGGTCGCGAATGCATGGGCAGCGTGGGCAAACAAAACGCCTCGCAAAAAGCGTTAAAAAAATTAAAAAAGATCCAACGGAAGCAAAAAAAAAAAAAAACATGAAGAGGAGCTTTTTTTTTTTTTGCACACCGCAGTCCGGATTTTGGTTTGCGCGCCGCGCTCAAGGAGATAAGAAAAAGAAGCGGAAAAACCCTCGCCTAACAAAGCGCGCAAAAAAAAAAAACGGAAGCAAAAAAAAAAAAAAAGGAGCATTTGGTTTTTTTTTTTTTTGCTCATCGCAGTTTTGTTTTGGAGTTGCGCGGCGCCGTGCACAAAGAGATAAGAAGTTACGTCGATTTTTCGGGATAAAAGGTCCGTTCATTATGTGAGTAAATACGGACGCAAAAATTTTACCTCGCGTAATGAACGCACTTTGCCTCCAACTTTGCCTCGATTTTTCGGCAAAAAAAGTGTGTTCATTCAGCGAGTAAATACGTTACTACTCTCACTGTAGCTTGGAGAATGGCTCATTATCATTATTATTCAGCCTGCTAAACAATGCACCAGCTGAAGAGTTAACACTTCAAAGAACCTTGTAGCTTTCACTGTAGAGCATGCCAAGCATAAAACAGAGTTTAGGTGTTTGTCACAATAGGAACTGAATCTTTATGAAGATGTTGCAATTGGGCTTCATTATACAGGACAGTCTCTGGCGAAATTTCACATTGTAACGATACAAGTCACGAGATGATGCAGTGGAAGTCGTAAACCGACACGGCCCTACTCACAGCTATGCCGCGCGACAGACGACGTCCCCGGTGGCGCAATTCCCTCCTCAGACTCCGTCCCCGTGGGGCTCTCGGGAGTGGGCAACGGGGGCACAAAATTGTCCAGGGGCAGTCCCGGGACGAACACGCTGCGACACTCGGGCTCAAAGGCATCCAAGTCCAGTGAACGGTCCGAGTAGTTGGCCTGAGACGGCTGCACGGGAATCCCAATAGTCTCGTTGATGGGCCACAGCAGCACGCACGTGGCCCCTACACCCGACGGCAGACGCAGAGTCATGGCCAACTGGCGGGCATCCGCATCCGAGTCCCACCTGAAAAGAAGAAGACGGGAACATTAAAACAATGCCCCTTTTGGGAGTAGTGGAACTACAAAAAAGCTGTTTTTGGGGGCATTTCCTAAAGGTCACATCTTTGCTCACATCCACCCAAAATCAGTGTATTGCACGCCTTACACACGGCACTGAACAGATTGTCCATGGACTAGTGCTTGAACTGCAGGTCGACTGCCGTGAAATGCCAACTGGCTTCCTGTCACTGCGGGGACTGGCGCTCTCGTTTTGCAGCCCCCGTCCCTTGACCTTCCCTCTTTACCCTGCTGTGCCTGCCATTGTCCCTCCTGCACCATTTTGCTGGTACACAAAGCACACAAGCAGGAGCTTTCGAAATATGCATAGTCTGCTTCGCTGTCGCCGAGCTTACATCAAGGCAGGTTCCCGCTCCAAGAGGATTCGCCGTCTCCATGCTCTGCGGTGCGTGCTCCACGAGTCTAGATCCCAGACTGGGATTCTAAGGTGCTAAATGATGGCCCTATAAATGCTACGCATTTAAAAATCTTGATCCTACAAATAAGTCGGAGATGTACAGAATGCTTGTCTCACTAAACTGATAATCAATATGCAATGTGACCAGTAAGCATGTGCGAATAGTGGATTTTGAGTTGAAAGTAAATTAAAAGGGAATAGTGATTTTGGTCAAATATTCATATATCAAATATCAACTATTAAACGAAAACCCAGCTGAACTCGTGAAGGTTGATCCCAAACTTCCACTTGTCCATATCTAAGGTATGTTAATTTTAATCTAGCTATACGTGGTGGAGTGTGACCTCACAAGGTCCAATGCCTACATTAGGATAGAAAATAAATGATGCTTTTGACATAAAAATAAACCAATAGAGATGCCCAGCCACGTATACCTCATTACCACTCAGGATGCACCAATCATAGGTACAAAGTTGGCATTCCATCCTGCAGGACAAACTCATATTATCATTCTTTTATTCCTAACACCTCCTTGGACTAAAATCACCTTCCCATGTCTGTTGTCGAAATTATTGACACTAACAGTTCTAGAAATGCCGTGATTAACCTGTATTACTTCAATGAGCAGCTATTTTAGTTCTCCATGCTGTTGTGTGCTTCTGAACTACTGAACTACTCAAGTGATTAAAATGAAATTTGCAGGGGACATTTAACGTCAGATGCAGGTGTACTGTGCAAACCTTCAGCTCTCTAGGACAACTTTACATACCTGGGTATGAAGATGCGTCACTCTTTGTTAAGAAATCTATGATATGCAAATGAATCTATTGAGCACCATTTTGACTGCTCGAATATAAAGTGGGGGATGTGAAACTTCGGGCTATCTAGTTTTTTATAACCCAAATGTAAATATTTCAGGCAGAGTTATTATCTCAATATATGAGATGCATATCTGTCCTATGTCAATTTTTGAAAACCCAGTTATTTCTCAATGACGAGTTCAACTTAAAACAAAAAAAAGTAGATAGCTCCAATTCCACAGTAAAAATTTCAGTTCAGAAACATCTTGATTGTGGTATACAGAATACTTTTAACTTTGAACAAAAGATTCCTTCGTATGAAATTTGCAGCAAGAAGTGGAACTGAGAAAAATGCATTCAAACATTGAACTCCTTTACTTTGTTACTGCCGCACAATGTGTTGAAAATATTTTATATCAACATAACTTTTTGGCGTATGGTTATCAAACTTAATGTAAGGGTGTATAATTTCTAAAACCGAAAACCTAAAAAATGAAAAAGGTTATCGTTTTCGAAAATTTTAGGTTTCATGTCTCCCTTTAAAAAAAGAAAAAAAGTCAACTCCTCTCTGTAATTCCTTTGGCTCTGAGGGGAGATAAATAAATAAATAAATAATCATGCAACTGCAATATTCATAATTTTCTAAATGCTCGTCACGGTGTTAGCCCCGTCGAGCACGTTGCTTACCGAGCACCGGTGGACTGCGGAGAAGCAACACCCACGCAAGTGAGCTCCCGGGGGCATTGCTTCTCCGCAGTGCATCGGTACTCAGTAAGAAGCACACTCAACAAAGCTAACTCGCCTTGATCAACACTTAGAAAAATATTAATATTGCAGTTCACCGCGAAGCAAATATCGAGTAGCGTATTACTAGAAACTAATATTCGGAAATTCAAATATTCTCCCAATCCCAGTGATTAAGTAACATGATCACGTAACTCTAGGACTACATGGTGCCAGTAGTGGTCACATGGTCACGTAACTCTAGTGGTACCATATGACACTCTGTAGTGGTCAGAGGAGACACTGGTGCCATGTATTGAGGAACGACAGGGATTAGAGAGCAGTGCCTCTGCTGTAGACCAGATTTTCTGCGTTCATACATAGTAAGCATTATTCTTGCCTGCAAAGGGCACTAGCAGCTTCTGCTGTATAATAAAAATTGAGCCTCATCTCCACGTGGTGATTACGCACATGTTGACCTCGGAAATCCCTGGCAGAACCTTCGCTCTGTGTGAAATGCAGTTCCAGGGTCACCGCATAGCCGGTGCCACATTCGTTCAGCTGTGTCATCCATCGTCCTAAGAAAATGTGAATAGTGTTAACGGATCGTCGTCATATACGCAGTTGCAGTCGATTGCAAGAGCGTGAGCGCGCCCTCATCTATAGGCGTTGAGCAGCTACATGGCACCGGTAGTCATCGCATGGTCATCCCCAGCTCTTGAGTTACTACCACATCTCAGAGCACCCTACTCAGTCCGAGCAGTCGTGGCAGAGTGGTTGAGGCGACGGACTAGGGATCCATTGGGGTCTCCCAGCACAGTGCTTCTGAATCCTGTCAACTGCGCAAACATTTTCATCATTTTTTTATAATTTTTTCATCATTTTTTCTTGCTCTACACGAGCACGTGAGCTCCGAGCAGGAGCACGAGCACCGGACGGACATACGGACATGCTAGCTAGGAGCTCGCCCTAAAAGTACACCTTGGGGTGCTTGGGGGACGCCTTGCCCCTCCCCATCCCCCTCTTAAATCCACCCATGTCCAATACAAGCACTCCACTTCACAAAGCAGCGGCCCCACGGGAAGGAGACTTGCCTGGGCCTGGGATGGTCCCGGAAGGCGTAGGGTACCACATTGCCCCTGGGCTGGGTGTAGTTGTAGTAGCGCGAGGGGGACAGGACGAGGGGAGGGGGTCCTCCACGTGGGGCGCCGTGAGGGCCACCGACATGGCCACGCCCACAAAGAAGGCGGGCAGCAGGATCTGGGAGAAAAGGCCCTTCCAGTTGCGCCGGGTGCAGTAGTAGCGCTTGAGCAGGATGGCACTCAGCTGCTGCAGCAGCAGCAGCTTGCCCTCCACCCGCTGGCCGCTGCCCTCCCAGCTGCCCATCGCCTCCTCTCCTGGAAAAAAAGAAAGAAGGGAAATCTTTACTGTTGGACAAACACCTTGTCCGGTGCTCGGAGCAGCCCCAGGCGAAAAATCAGTCCACTTCCAGCTGGATTATAAAACTGGATTCCAGCTGGGTCCAGCTGGAATCTAGCTGGACCCAGCTGGAATCCAGCTGGACTGCCACATTTCTAGTTCTATAATCCAGTTGGAAGTGAACTGATTTTCACCTGGGGCAGATCTACCACCCTCTCCTAAGCATGTTGTGAGCGTACAGGATCAGGAGTGGCAGTAGGTCGGGTTAGTGGTCTTTTGGTCAGGGCGAGCCAGCTCTCATGGGAGGTAGGGTGCAGGTGGAGGGGAAGTAGTCGTAAAGTAGGGCGGATGTGAGTGGTCTTGTGTGCAGACATTCCCACACTGTGCGTACGTGTGTGTTGAAAAGGCAGTCTCCCCAACAAAGCACCATGCACGAGCGAATAATCGAGATTGAGACTTGGTGTTTCCACGCGCAACTTGGTCCTGCCCAACCGTAGTGCAGACCAAAATGTGCTAGAAGACACCCTTTATCAAAATAGGCTCAGCAATTAAACTGACGATGAAGAACTTAAACTTTCCCAAAATGTCAAGCAGTACACTTCTGTTGTCGTTTCAATACCTTCACCCGAGAGGTTTTTTTAAACGGCCTTTCGAACAGGAAGGTTTTGTTATCTATAATTCATTCATTCATCTTTATTAGCGGAGTGCTATCAATGTATAACCTCAAGTGTGAAACCAGTTGGCCACAACCAACTCTTAAAGTTCTCATAGAAAAGAAAAAGGTGCCGTGAAAGTGAAAAAAATCTAGCTGAATATGAACAGACTTCGAAAAGTCAACTAGGGTAAAAAAGCTATGCGATATTCAGAAGAAAAAAAAAACTGTGTGGCCTTGGATTTCCATTTTTAGTGCAAGAAACGCGCTCTACGTCACCTTCCCACACGCTTTTTAAGTCAGTTCATCAGTCCCATCTGAAACTGCTCAGTTTACTTTTGGCGTCCTGCATGCAAATAAGATCGCTGCCCTCCAATATTGAACCAATTTCATTTTGGTACGACGCTACCTGGCTTGATCTCTATGGACCCAGAGAAGGCGGCTGTTTACCCAGGATGTCAAAACCCTTTCTCCTTCCTATGTCTCCCTTAAACTTCCATATTTCATTAGCCGAGTCCTACCATTTCTTCAACTTCTAACATTGCCTGACTGATGCCAAATTCACTTTGCACCTAAAGATGCTACAACGATGCAGCTCGCAAGACACAATTAAAAAAGAAAAGCAATGCACACCTGGGCTCGAAAATCCGTTCCACTGGCCAGCCTCATCGCCAGCACCACTGGACAGCTCGCTCAGGCTGTACCCGAAATCCGTCAGTGGCTGTTTCTCCTCCGCACAGGGCGCGCGGCTTGATCTCGATGAAGAAACGACCTCTGGCTTCTTCGAGGGCTCATCGAAGCCTGGGGGAAAAGGCACGCAACAAATGCGGGATGCCATTAACGTAACATGGGCTGCAATTAATGCTTCAGTTGTAAACAAATATGACTTCAAGTCTCAATACAACTCCTTCACTTGCACTGCTACACAAAATTAGTTAGACTTCCTAAGACACTTTGTTTCATCAAAGGTATAGCTTTCCACAGGCTGAAAAGGCTGAAAGTCCACCAAAATATGTTTTTTATTCCACTAATCTTTGAAGGAAGGGTATAAATCATAATTAAAAATGTGTGAATACTATCTTAAAGTTCCAGTAATTTGCAAACAGTGGTTGCTATTTATTTGATCTGTGGCACACTTTTACTCTTCAAAGTATTCTAGTTTTTCTAATAGTATTTGAATGTCACGTATAATGTCTCCAGAATTCCTTGAGTTTAAAGGGACCCTGAAAAGAAAAAAATGCTTTTTTTAAACAATCTGGTAGGGACACGCGTGTCAGAAAATTAATTTTATGCGAAAAACGATTTTTTTAGAGCAATATTGACGGTTTGAGACGCGATTTAGTCGGTAGTCACCTTCTTCCACATGTTTTCTCTCTCGGCATTTCGGGCACGTGGAGGAGAGGTGAATCGGCTTCACCTTCACGTTGAGGTCGAAAGAGTGAATGACCATTCCATGACGTCATGGACTTTGCGCGCAGAATTTCAGATAAATCTCTCGCCGTCAATATTGCTCTAAAATTTTTTTTTCTCCGCGTAAAATTCATTTTTTGACACGTGTGTCCCAACCAGATTGTTTACAAGAAACATCTTTCTCTTTTCGGGGCCCTTTAAGCGAAAATCTGAAGACAGTGTTCTGGCATCAAGCTTCACTTCTTCGCACCAGCGTAAGCGCACGAAGCTACACTGCTTTGCACCAGCGTACATCAGGGAACAGCAGACGTGTCAGAGCACGTTGGTAGGATTACCGTGCTTGGAAAAGTTTGCTCACTACTGTAGGTCAGCCTCGTTTGGCTCTGATTAAAGTTTGACCCCTAATATTAAAGGACAATGATACTCCCGCATAAAGCACACTAAAGACCCCCGGTTAGAGAGATTGGTGGCCAAGTGTACTAACCCTTTGACGGGCACCGCCGTACATGTATGGCGACGATTATACATTGGAAAGTTCCCGCCTAGACGCAAAACAGTGTGCACATAATTAGGTGTTGCTGTCTGTTGTGTCTTTGGGGAACTATATTTGTTTCATTCGCACCATGTTCCACTTTGCTGGGGCTACTTATAGCTTCGAAAGTCGACACTCTGCTTAAGTTGGCTTTTTTCGATTCAGATTGGCTTTTTCGATTCAGACTTCCAACGCTTCTCGGAATTGAAATCGGGGAATTAGAGCTTGTCATCCAATGCAGAAGTTCTCCAAAGTACATCCTGTTCAAAATTTGAGACCGCCAGAATGTTGATTGGAAGCAGATACAAGAAAAAACCAATGGCAGAATGGTGACAACTTTTTGTCCTCAATATTTTACTTCAATGATTTTTCAATCTGAGCGGCTTGCAAGCAATGTATGTGCTGCCGTTAGACAATAAAAAAAAAGCTGTGCATTGATTTATTTTTAATGCATTCCTTTTTAAAAAAACCTTATACATTTTTTTTTTTTTGAAAGGGTGAAGCATTGCATCTTGGAGTGCATGGAGCAAAAGCCCCAGTTGCAGATCCCAGGCATCCTGGGTTCAGTCCCCACCCTTGCCCCCTTTTCGATCTGGATGAGCATCGCACCGGCATGCAAATGTATATCACTATGTGTGATGCAACTAAAAGACCACACGATAGCAGTCATTCTGCAATGGCTAGATATCTCATCCACAGAAGAGAAACCAGACGCCCATTGGGGCTGACAAACTTCCGGCTGTTTGAACAAGCACAGAATGCAATTACTTTTACCCCAAACATGGCACCAAAGGCAATATCAGGGTGCCATTACTGCACAACGCCCTCAGCCAAGCCGAAGGAAGGAGGGCAGCTTACTCTCGGAGTCCGAGCGGCTGGCCTCTTCGGCCACCTTGAGGAAGACCTCCTCCAGGGTGGTGTTCTTGATGCCGTAGCTGGAGATGCCTAGGAAGCCCAGGCTCGCCTCCAGGGCTGAGAAGAGCTTCTCAAAGCTGCCCTTCCTCAGCTCCAGCAGCGGCAGAATGTAGTGCAGCTCATGCTGCGTCTCCGACACCAGCGATGCCGTCTCCACGTGCCGGCGGATGAAGCTCGTCACTGCCCTCTCGCAGCTCTCTGCGCACACACAACGAAGGCAACGGGCCTTTCTCAAACTCAGGTCACCAGGACCACAAAAGTGCCTAAACACACCTAGTATCACATCTAGTATGTGACACTTAACTTCCCTCAAACTGTCGTCACCTGTAGTTGAGCCCAGCTGTGCCCAGACATACACAAGAGCCCACTCACAACACTTATGACAGCAAGAAAGTATGCTTCATGAAAATTGGATATTCTTTGTCAGTTAAAACGCCATCTTCAAAATCTCATGGTTTCCTCCACACAACTGTCTCAAGTAATGTCCAGTTTTTTTCTGACAAAAAAAAAACAGTAGCAAAATGAAAGTTGCCCCCCTTTTCGAAGCAAGTCAAAGCCAATTATTTTATCATGAGAAAACAGAATGGCTAACAACAATAGCAGCTTACTTTCAGTACTGCTACAAGTTGACAAACCGTATTTACTCGCAGAATGAACGCACTCTTTTTTTCCGAAAAATCGAGGCAAAGTTGGGGGTGCGTTCATTACGCGAGGTAAAATTTTTGCGTCCGTATTTACTCGCATAATGAACAAACCTTTTATCCCGCAAAAATCGACGTAACTTCGTATTTCGAAAAAAAACCAGACTGGGACAAAAAGGGAGGGACAAACACAGTCTCAAACACAGCTGAATTTTATTTCACAACGAATGTGCTTTTTTGTTTGTTTTTTGTTGTACTGCTTGTGGCACGGGTTTCCAGTTCTCCCTCTCTTTCGTCTCCTTTGTTTTGTGTAGGTTTCTCCCTCTCTTTCCTTCGTCTCTTTTGAATTCTGTAGGATTCGACGCCTATATAAGCACCTTTCCTTGTGAAATAAAATTCAGCTGTGTTTGAAACTTTGTGTTTGTCCATCACTTTTTGTCCCAGTCTCGGGTTTTTTTCGAAATGTTTAACCACCACCAGCTCGTTTGCGCCCTTAGCTTTTGTTCACTAACTTCTTATCTCTTTGCGCTCGGCGCAGCAAATCCAAAAGCAAACTGCGATGCGCAAAAAAAAAAAAATGCTCCTCTCCATGTTTTTTTTTTTTATTGCTTCCGTGTTTTTTTTTTTCGCCTTTTTGCAAGTTGTTTTGTTTGCTTATGACCATGCATTCGTGACCTCGCTGCACCAGGATAGAAAAGTGTGTTCATTTCGAGGGCTTCTCCTTCTCTTTCCAAAGTGTGAGGAGGAGGCAGGGCAGGATCTTCATTATGTGCGCTTTGCTTAGGCGAGGGCTTCTCCGCTTTTCTTTTTTATCTCCTTGCGCGCGACCCTAAAACCAAACTGCGTCGTGCAAAAAAAAAAAAAATAAAACTCCTCTGTTTTTTTTTCTTGATTCCGTAGATTTTTTTTTTTTGCCGTCTTTTGCAAGTTGTTTTGCTTTGCTTAGGTGAGGGCTTCACCGCTTCTCTTTCCTATCTTCTCGCGCGGCGAGCAAAAAAAAAAGAGCTCCTCTTTGTTTTGTTTCTTCTTTCTCTTAATTCCGTGGATTTTTTTTTTTTTTGCCGCTCTTTGCAAGTTGTTTTGTTTCGCTTTGCTTTGGCGAGGGCTTCTCCGCTTCTCTCTCTTAACTCCTTGCGCGCGCGCGCGACTCAAAATCCAAACTGCGCTGTGCAAAAAAAAAAAAAAAGCTTTTCTTTATTTTTATTTTTTTTTGCTTCCGTTGGATTTTTTTTTATTTTAACGCCTTTTACAAGGCGTTTTGTTCGCTCACGATGCCTATGCAT
The DNA here is from genome assembly GCA_037355805.1 of Ixodes ricinus. Lineage (NCBI taxonomy): Eukaryota > Metazoa > Arthropoda > Arachnida > Ixodida > Ixodidae > Ixodes > Ixodes ricinus. The sequence continues at coordinate 83,802 of JAZHYW010034720.1, read as the reverse complement.
TCGCGACCTCGCTGCACCAAAAAAGTGCGTTCATTTCGCGCGCGTGGGGGGAGGGGGTCAAAATTTTGACGTCCGAGTTAGGGATGCGTTTATTACGCGAGTGAAAAAAAAGTCGAAATTTTGAGAGCCGACTTGGGGGGGTGCGTTCATTACGCGAGTGCATTCATTGTGCGAGTAAATACGGTAGATATTTTATATTTTCGCTGCCACACTAACTGCACCACTTAACTTTCTGTAGTACAGCAATCATCAAAAGGTCTGTCAATGTAAACATGGACAGAAATGTTGCCTCTTGTACACTCTGCAACACAGTTAGCATGAACATGATAATGGTACTTTTTCTATTTTACTAAGACAATCAATCTATTAGTCATGTGAAAATGGTGGATTTTGAATTCAAAGCGAATTCGAAGCACAGTAATTTTGGTCGAATATTTTCTAACCGATCATTGAATAGTTTCTTCAAGCCTTTAACTACTGTTGCATCATGCTATGAATGTAAACCCAACTAAACTTGTGAATGTTGTTCCCAAGCTTCCACTTGCCCATTTATAAGCTAATTTTAATCTAACTGTATTCATGGACTGTGACCTCGGAAAGTTCAATGCCTTGGGATGGCATGTAAACGACGAATTTTATATAAAATTAGACCCACAGAGATGTCCAGATATACCTAATTGACTGGATTTCTCAATTTCGCTATATGCAAATAATCTTTCTTCAATCTTGAATTTGAAAAAAAAAAGAATCCCAACTGACGAATGCAAGTTATTAGGGCCTGTATTTATATGATTGTAAGTCAACTCCCCCACATTGCATATCAGCAAAGAAAAAGTTTTTGAGGCACACTTTACGGCAAACACGTGAGAATGGCAGGGTATCTCTTTCGAAAGCCCATCCTTCAGCACGTGATCGATGCCTTCTTGCATGCTTTGACTGCGCATGCAAGCGCGAGGCGCATGAGATGCCCAGGCGTTATCGAAACTAGGAAGCTCACGCTGGAGGCGGGACAACTGAAGCTGCTCCTTGTCTTTCTCGCTCTGTCCGCGACTGGACTACAATTGGTCCGCAGTGATGAAGTCAGTCCCAGTCGTCATTTCTGCTACGTTCTCAAAGCACGTCGTTGGCGTCGTCCAACAAAATCTCGCACTTCACAAATGGCAGCATCAACCGCATCTTCCACGCTTGTTTGGTGATCGTGTTTTACGTCACGGGTAGGGACCGATCGCACACTTTTGCGGCGTACATTGCAAGCCTGACCTCCAACTCCGGAAGGTATCGCCACCTATCCAGTCTTTGGCCCACGGAAGCCTCTTCGTTTGCCATCACAGTTAAGATCCCGTGCCATTGCAGGCTCCACTGGGGCATCACCCACTCCGACGACTCAAACTTGCATCCAGCAAGCGCAGTTATTGGTTGCTTCTGGATGAAGAATGGCCATAAACGAGCAACGAAAACCTAAACTGCCCGGATCACGCGTGTCAATACCAAAAAACATACCTAGTTGGCGCTCCAGCATGATCTCGACACTCGATCAAACGATTTGCCACTGCGAAAAGAAGCCGTGGGCAGTGAGGCGTGAGGCTGTTCCAGCAGCCTCCGGAGTGGCTCTTAAAGGGGCCCTGCAATCATATTTAAGCGTCTACCTTTTTTGCGGTTTCCACGTCTCTTGGGGTTCGGGCAAGCCAGCGGGCACGGAGAGAGTAACTAAATATTAGTGCGTCATATTTTAACCGGACGACGCGGAGACCTCCTCCACCTACGAAAGCGACCTGTGTTGCCGAAAGCGCGCGATATGTGACGTCTTTGGTCCTGGGCTTACTACTATTCAGAACAGCTAAAATCTTTTTTTTTTTAATCGAGATACAAAATATGAGTGTCGCGAACCGTTTCAATTATGTATGGAAGTAGTTTTTTGTTCAGTATTTTAGATCAGAAAAGAAACAAATGCAGTTTATAAAGTGTGGAAACAAGAAATGAGCCGTTGACATACCCGCCGCCAGGGCTGTAAAGTTACTTCAAAAATGTACCTAAGATACAGCTACAGTTACTCATACGAAAAGGTATCTAGGAACGTACCTAAGTACTCGCTTAAAAATGTACCATAGGTACAGGTACAATTACTTCAAAGATACTTTCTTTATTTATTTCTCCCAAATTTGTCAAAATATATTAGAAGTAATTCTTTTTATACTAAGGATACACACAAAAATGAGTTCGATAAATGTTCTTTATTGTTGTCAATGCGAGACATAAGGAAAACTGCATTCACATGAGCATTCCAGGACATGTTATCTTTCTTTGTTAGGTGCTCTATTTGACTTGAGAATCAGAACCTCCTCAACGTGTTTCTGACGTCTTCGATCGCAGTTTAGTAGCAATTGTTCCTCCTACGCTAAAAACGCGCTCCACCGCCGCACTGCTGGGAAGCCCAGTGTTGAATTTTAAGAACACTCTTTTCAGCAAGGGCATGTGCTTGAGACACTCCAGACTTCTTGTCGGAGCAAGTTCGGTGCACTGTACAACCTGCTCTTATGAAGCAGATGAAGGACGATGTTTCGAAGTTAAAGAAATGCTCGCAGTCTTCGTCGTCACAACTTTGTTCGCCTGACGACGATTTTGTCATAGTTAATGCTTGCATAAGTTCGTTCTTTAGATAATCCCAGGCCCGCTTCCGTTACGCTTCGTTGTTTATCCACGCTACCCTAAATATTGGATGGCACAAGGCAGATATTATCGAATGTTTTTGTTCTGTAGAATATAATTGCAATTTGGCGGTTTGATATGATAAATAAAAATGATTGGTGATTCCTGTGAAGCTGAAGGGGCGGACAGGTACCCACGAGACACTGATCGATAATGCAACTCGGTAGGGACGATTGAAACGATCATCCAAAGCACTTTTTGGATCCACGGTTGGACGAACAGATCTAGAGCGACTTCACGGAGGTCGGATGCGAATGCGGGCTCTAACTGAGGTCATTGCACACATATATAACGAGAAAAGTCCACACGACGGGCATCGCACCGCTTCAGCTGACCGAGACGTCGAGACGCTTGGGAGCTTCCAGAGAGCGCCTCCGTAGCAAACCGGAAGTTAGACGTGGGGTAAGGGGGGGGGGGAGGGAGAACTGCGCCACTTTTTCCAGATACTGAGCTTTCTGAAACTGCACATCTTTCAAGTTATCTCCTCCTTTGTATAGCTATCAGAGGAGTTTCAAACACGCAATGAAGTCGATTTTGGTTTCAGATGAAGAAAGCAGGTCGCTATTTTCCCTAAAGGAGTTCCGAAGCGACTCGATAAATTGGTGTCCGTAGAACGGCATCGCTAATCTACCGTTCGCTCAAATGAACACCGCCATTCGCTAAAGTGTCGTTCGATTAAACATCTTGGGCGGGGCATCGTTTGCTAAAACGTCGTTCGGTCAAGTCAGTGACCTCCCAGGACCCTCCTTACCCAATTTAACGTTAATCACGGCACATGGTGGTGTGTTAATACCTCAAGATTTATAGTTTCTACCATTTTGACGATATGAATAGAAAAGTACCTATAAAAAGTAACTTCACTTAGTTACAAGTCACTGGAAAATGTACCTAAGATACAGATACAGATACCGAGAAATGAACGTACCTAGATTTGTACCTCAGGTACAACAAAAGTATTTAGATACCGATTTCCAGTTACTTGTACCTAGGTACTTTACAACCCTGCCCGCCACCAAGCGGCGGAAAAAAACGGCACATGCTAGAAAGGGTTAGTGGGATGAGGCGCCGACAAACGGCGAGCGTAGAAAGGTCCCGGATGTGCCGCGGCAGCGCTGCGGTCGTATACCGGCTCGAGGATCCGACTGGTTCCGAGCGTTCCGGAGGCTTTCGGCGCGGGCTTGGCTGGCGATTTTGCCATTTGGCGGTATGGCAGCGCGAAGTGGCTCCGTTCTGAACTGATATTTACCCCGTGTTTGCTGTCCTTTGTGGCCAATCAAGTGTTATGCCGAATTAGTCTTTAATCGCGCAGCAAATGCAATGCGAGCCGCCCTGGCCGCCCGCTTCCATACAGCCTATCCAACACGTGCTTTAATGGCGTCGTCGACATGGAGTGCGGCAGCCGTGAGCACTCGATGAGCTCACTACCCCTCCTCTTGTTCACAGCCACTCAAGCCAGGACGTACGACGTCATGAAGAAGGTTATTTTTTGTTTGTTTTTGTAATTCTAATTTGCCTATAACTTTTAAAATAAAGCTAAGTTTCAGAAAAGAAAAAGTTTCATTAGCTACTACGTTCAGTGCACTCAGGTTCGGTGCAAATTAAGAAACAGTAAAAAGGTTGTTGCAGGGCCCCTTTAAGAGAAGAGAAGTTCCGCCACCCCCGGGTGCGCCAGTGCACTGTTCATCGCCTTACATTCGGGCTAATTTGCAAATCGCTATCAAAAATATTTGTTTGCACAAATTTAAAAAAAAAAAAAACTTTTAAAATGAGTGCGCACAATAGTGCAATGCTACAGGTACAGCCGGCTGAACTCGTAACAAGCCGAGGTGTTCTTGATATCGCGATTGTTTCATTTTTGTTGGCAATAGAATGCTTTGGTTCGATTGTAAGTTGACCCCAGCTTCAGATTTTCAAAAATTGAAAAATGGGTCGACCTACATTTGTGTAAATACGGTGCTCTAGCATAATAGCCACAGCTTAATTTTGAAAATTTTAGTGTGAAGTAGATTTCAACATTCACAAAGTTTGTTTCTTTTTAAATACACCATTTGTGCACGTGCACTATCCCGCTTTGAAAGTGTGCTTCTGTCCCAAGCACGCAATTGCGATATTCATACTTTTCTAAGTGTTGATCTCAGCAGTTTAACCCCTTGATTGCGCTTCTTACCGAGCACCCGTGCACTGCGGAGAAGCAACACCTGCGGAGCTCACTTTCGCGAGTTTAGCTTCTCCGCAGCGCAGCAGAGCTCAGTAAGAAGCATCTTCAACAAGGGCTAACCCCCCCCCCACCCCCCGCGATCAACACTTCGAAAAAAAACAAATATCGCAATATATCTTAAAGCAAATATTAAATAGTGTATTAATCGAAACTACTATTCAAAACTTCAAATATCCGCACAACAATACAAGCTATTAATGAGCACAAAATTTTATTGCTTAGGTTAGACTTCCGAATAAGCATTAGTAGTAGTACATACTTTTGATGACGATAACTCAATTCTAGAAGTAAAACAGAAAAAGCCACTGGTTGCTTGTTTGTGCTAACAGTGTTCTATTATGTACAATGCAAAGGTCAGACTTCTTTAGAAGCTTTATATACTTTAACATGTCCACTAGGGCATGCAGCCCTTTTCTATTTTGTGGCTATAAAAAAGCAACCTTTCGCAGGGTTTGCAACACATTCCATTTTTATAAAAACAACCAATCCCTCTACAAAATGGAAAAGCAGGTTCTGTTGAACCGGCCAGAAGAGAGCAAAGAAAGACAACTCACCCACTCCGCAGTCCCCTGAGTGGTGCTGTGGGGGCTGCTTGACCAGGGTCAGGTGGTAGCCCTTGCCCAGGTTGTTCTTGAGGAACAGGGATGTTCCACAGCAGCGCAGCTGCCCGTGCGAGATGACCGCAATGCGGTCCCCCAGCACGTCTGCCTCGTCCATGTGGTGGGTTGACAGCAGGATTGTGCGCTCTGCAATATTTGTTTCTTTTATACATTTATTTTTATGTATGCAATTACCAATGGCTGAAAGGCCTTTGCAATAAAGTACACAAACTATACAAATCAGTTACAAAAACATGGGAAAGTTGTATGCACACCACTGAGTGCATACAGGTTCCAACAGCTACAAAACTGCAAAGTGCCAGGGGTGATCTGAATTAAACTTAAGTGTGTGTGTGTACCTGTAGCCTTCATGCAAAAGCTAGGCAGAGGTCTAATCTTTGCACAAAAACACAACTGTGGCCACTTTGCTTTGAACTATAAAATTAATTAATGCTCAATGCATAACTAAATTTATGAAGATAATTAGACTGCTGCAGCCAAAGCTCCCAGGAACCAACGCAAAAAGGGATTCTAACCTTTCTTGTATTTGAGAATGAGGTCCCAAATGGCTCTCCGCGAGTATGGGTCCACGCCAGCAGTGGGCTCATCGAGGATGACCACATGCGAGCCACCCACGAAGGCGATGGCCACCGAGAGCTTGCGCTTCATGCCTCCAGAGAGGCAGTCCACCTTGCTGTGCCTCTTCAGCGGCAGACTCAGATCTTGAATGATCCTGGTGGAACAGACACAGGAAGTCAGTCCCCACCCTCCACTGCAAGTACTCAAAGGGCATCACACAACATAAAGCGCTCAATGAGACACCTGTTCCGACATCAAAAGTATAAATGATGTGCTGAAAAAGAAGCAACTCAAGCTCATCACACCAAAATACAGCAGCTATAACAGGAGGCTCTCTACACTCAAGCGCATCTTGCCAAAAATATTATTTGGTGACAACTCACAGTCACACTTATAAAAAGCACCTTTGTTTAAAGATCAAGCAGTGAGGGGGCATCACTGAAAATGATGGCCGTGTTGCTTGCATACAAACATTAATATGGTAAAGAAACTTTTGCATTACTTGTCGGTCTCGTCCTTGATGTTGCTGTCTGGGGTTTGCTTGAGCCGAGCATAGAACCAAAGGTGCTCCTCCACTGTCAGTCTGCAGCAATGAAAGAGAGGTAAAATTTTAACTAAAGTTCCACATTTGACCTGGTGGGGATGATCAGTTGCAAAGTGTTTCATAAATGCCCCTCTTTTTCGGAAAATGTGATTTACTTGAGCACAATGAAACATCAAACATTTTCCCAGTTGTTTGTGGAAGAACTTTTCAGAACAACTCAAAGCACTCACTCGTCAAAGAGCACATTGTGCTGAGGACACATGCCCATGTTTTGCCGGATGACATCCATCTCTGTGCGGATGTCGCGCCCATAGATCAGGGCATAGCCAGACGTTGGTGGGAACAGTCCTGTCAAAATTGACCTGCGAACAACACAAAGAGAGCACTTAGGAACAATTCTGTGCTCACCTGGCTGGTAGATGCACCCGAATATTCAAAACTTCTAATGATTTCTGAGAAGTGTTTGTCACTAAATGCAAGAGCATTTCTTTGATGCATGATAAGGCGCGTGTGACCAATAGGAACACCCTCCCACGCGTTTCGGTAAAGATTAGGTTTGCAGCTACTTCAAAAGGGGTTGACGTCATTCGAAGCCCTCGTGTGAAGTGCGAACCGCATAATGGATGATAACAGCGCCTGCTGCCGCGGCGACGGCAGCTTGCAACGTGGGGAGTGACGTCACTAGCCTTTCATATAGTATAAAAGAAGAACCCGTCTATACCCCGTTTCACCTTACGTCCGGACGCAGCGGATGCTACGAGCCCGTGATACGCTTTCCGCGCATCGCTGTGCCCCCTCTCTAAGGTCACGTGACGCTCACAGGGCCTACGATTGGCTCCGATGGCTCGTAACAACCGCTGCGCTTAAACGTAAGATGAAACGGAGTATAGCAACTGATTTGATTGTTGCTGCAGCACCGCGATGAATAGGCCACGCATAGTTAGGACTCCCGAGGAGCAGCGTGAATACTAGGAGCGGCAAAGGGAAAAGAAACGGCAATACGACCAGCGGCGGCGTGCTGCGACCGGCGGCGACATTTCCTATAGTGCAGTAGGCGATCGTTGCAGGTGATACCACAGCGTCGCTGACCAATCACCTTCACAGAGTAAATTGGAGCCCCAATTTTTTTTACTGCTCGAAGTAGTCGAGTTGTTTGAAATATTCTAAACTTACAAATATTGTCTTCAGATTTCCGCATTTTCCGCGTCAAGCTTCACCACCTCGCACCGGTGCAAGACAGTGAAGGTTTGCTGCCTCAAGCCGGCGGCGAGTGTCAAACTTCGCTGCCTTGCATTGGTGGACTAGGAGAGACAGCCGACCTGTTGGAGCATCTCTGTCGGCTTGATGGCCTCGGATATTTTACTGACTATTGCGTGCCTTGATTATGATGATACTTTGACCCCTGATTTTAAAGGTCAATACCAGAAAACATCAAGCGATATTCAAATTAAAAAGAAAATCACTGCTTTGCTCGCCACACTACATGCTTTACCCAATTCATCAGGGCCTTTTATCTAACTGCCCGATTCACACGAAGCGTAGTGGTTCTGGTTAGCGCCGAGATGACGCTAACATTCGTTTGCAAATTTGCAGAGCACTGCTCAGAAAGTCGCAAGTGAAAATTGCTATAGACATTGCTCACATAGTCGTCGTTTTTCCAGCTCCGTTGTGCCCAAGGAAGGAGGTGATCTGCCCCTCGTACAAGTTGAGGCTCAGCCTGTTGACAGCCAGCTTTTTGCCATCCTTGTAGATCTGAAATGAGTTAGTACAATTAATGGACAGAGAGCGTGTTGGCGCAGGTCAAGAATTAATAAAGAATAAACATGTAGGACGAAGACGACACAACTGCATCTTTCAACTAACAACAAACATATAGGGATTCCAAAAGCGAGCAACCTATTTTAAAGGCGGGAAAATCGAGGAAAAAGAAAGAGCTAAGAAGAGAGGAAGGAGAAGAAAGACGATAAGATAAAATGCAAAGTCAGGTCGACAGAGTCATCTCTGATTTGACAAATTCAACTTCAGTCTTCATCGGAAACAGTGAGAAATTGGAAACACTGTTGTTTGCGCTGTTCATGGCGAATGACCCTATAATCTCCCGGCTATATCTGCTGATGTTGGCCAATCGCGATCGCGATGGGGGTCATGAGATCGCACTCCTCGCCACCTGCTCTCTCTCACCTTCGGTCACCCGTTCCCTCGGCGCTCTAAGCTGCTACGCGCAAGGATGGGGTGACCGAAACATGCGCCAGAGCAAGCAGCGGCTGCTTGACAGCGTAAAGGTACCCGTGGGAGAAAACGCCATTGCTGTGTAGGCGCCGACGGTCTCACCCTGGATGTTAGGATGGAACGCATTTCATGTCAAGGTCATGTTGTGTGTGAACGTGAAGCAGCATTAAAAGAGAATGTCACCAAGCGAAGCAATTTGTGCAGCACGCATCTGCGAGAATGTGTTTGGTGTTACCTGTTATGTGTGTGTGATTGGTTGTGGTTTACGTAAGACACCCCACGATAAAACATTACCAAAATTTCCAGTCAATCGTGACGCAATGTTATAGAAATGTCGCACCAGTCGACGCTGTCCATTCGCATCATGTCGCGCGATCGTTTGCGCAATTTTTTTAGAATTACTGGAGGCGCATGCACATTAAAAATTAATATATATGTGAGAAAGATTAGTTAAACAGTCTTGTATAAATATCTTATACTAGCACTGATAATGTGAAGTTTCTAAATATTTCTTTAATTTTTATGCATCAGTTAGTGCAAAATAAACGATGCAAAAGTATTTCTTTGTGCAAATTTTCCAGAATGATCTGTGACGCAGCTTTCAAAGTTTTCTCCCGCAGACCTTTATGATCCAGCTGACCCCAATAACCTAATTAGTTTGTTGCCAGGTAGTCAAACTTGCTAAACGAATATTAATTTTTCTCAAAATCGAAAAAGCTGAATTTGGCCCGTTTTAAAAATTTACTCATCCATTGCCTACATTCACTCAATTTTAAAGAAATGCCAAATTGATGGACAGCCCCATAGGTCAAACTTACCTTCACAAGATTGTCGATGCAAACTCCAAGAGGTAACTCTGTTGGATCAGGCTCGAAATATCCGCTGTCCACTGGAACCACAATTAAATGCAAAATCTGAGAACATTTCGACAACAGCAAAAATGTCAGTCAAGAATCTGAGACACCCAACCACTCCTATTCTTTGTGTGCCCTCCTCCAAGTGCCTATCCAGTTCTCATTAAAAAATAGTTTGCTCTTTCGAGTCTATTGACCAATGCCAGAAAGTGCCCGACAGATTATAAAAGATATCCCATGTCACCCCAACTAAGGACAGAAAGAAAGTCAATTCAATTTACTAACCTAAATGAGTTAATTTGTCACTGGAATTACCTAAATAAGAGTTCATATGACCCCCCCCCTAAATGCTAAGCGAAGCCAAAAAGAGGCAGCAAGAAATAGAGGAAGCAAAAGAGAAAGCCAAGACAGAAAAGTGAAGGGGTCATTGTTAGCATTTCCCAAAGGGGGACGTGTGTGGCATTTCCCAAGGGTCATGCTAACAAATTCCTCAAGAATCCACCAATGGATCTTCCTCTAATTTTTGTTTTGCTCCATTTATTTTTTAATTTACAGATCAGCAAAGGCTAGGGAGCCTAAAAAACATAACATTGCGGTTTTATAAACGTGCTTTCACAGAACAAGCGTTCGCGCTGTATGCCGATCGACGGTGTTCATCACGCGATGAAAGCAACGAACTTCGCAATAGTAAAACATTTTTTTATGAGCATTTCTTGTATAAAACAGTGAAACTCATTCGAGTTTTTAGTTTACTGAACCTTCTGTGCAACCACGCTAGACAAGTACAAAACAATTGGTGTTTTTTTTAGCTTTTTCTATACTTTTTGTGCTTACCCACCGAGACATGGCCCAGCCCCACATTTTTTATGAATTTCAGGTGGCAGGGCGGTGGGCAATGACTCGGGATATTACAGTAAGCACCAAAATGGCAGCACCCAAAAAAGCATCGGAGAATAGAGCGTCAATCACTCAAGCGTCAAAGAGGAACAAGCAACATGTGGCAATGCAAGGGAAGAGCTCGTACACATCCTGCTGTCGATGGCACAAGCCTGTTCCTCCTCAGTGACCGAGAGGGCAGCTCCGTGCTTGCGGAGCAGCTTCCTCCAGAAGGAGCGCAGGGAATTCACCTCTTCGGCCTCGTACCTGCCGCCCCCAAACCAGTAGCTGTGGGTCAGCGGAAAATACCAGGGCCTGGGCAGCCCATAAGACCCTGCAGTGACAACACCGATGGATGAATTAGTAGAGCTAACGATTTTGGGATTATGTACTGGAAAATTCTGGCAAACTATTTACATGCATAATTTCAGCAGCTCGATCTTAAAGAGCAATGCATTTCAGTGTTCTCAAAATTAAATTAAATAGTCTCTTTCACTGTCTCTTTTGAATAGACTAGTTTGCATTTGCTTCAAAGGATGGTAGTATGCTAGCAACAATTACAGTTGCCTTGGATATACAACTTGGTCAGAATAGAAGTCTAGATTCTCAGATAGCAAAGATTAAAACATCACATATATTACATGTTTAAGACAATCTGCATCTTCCTCTTTCTCTCAAAGAGGAGTCATCTGCTCAATACTTCTTTGTCACCTTCTGTTTGCATCCTTTTTTTATGCTGCATCCTCAAGACTTATCTGCATTGGCAGCTATGCGGGCCTGCTATCACTCTGCTTACGAATGTATGAATGCTGCACTGGGCCTTAAGTGTTGTATTCACCTCTGAGATGGTATTAAAAAATAAAAAAATGTAGGCTATATGAGTGTATTATCTAAACCTCAGAGTGGAGTGGCTAAGAATATGAACAGTACGCTAAGCCTTTAGAAGGAAACTCGTGAGGTTTGCTTCTGGGATGCACTGACCGGGGTGCACGTTCTCGATGTACCAGACGAGGAGGGAGTAGATGAACGCATCCACCAGCATCATGGCAGCCACATGGCCGAGGCTAAAGTCGTCGTCCTCCAGAGGAGAGATGCTCAGGTTGGCCCACTGCACTCCAACGCCCACTTCCTCGTAGAAGGCAAAGTACTTGGCGCCTAGGCCGAAAGCAGTCGTCGACAGCAGCGACTGCGAAAACGCAGAGCCAAATAAGCGTTAGCTTGAGAGATGTGCCTTCAGACCTCAAAACTTGAGTTTGAAATTTTATTTAAGAGTGTGGCAGCTGATGCTGAAGAGAAGCAGAAGCACTCGGGGGATCAAAGTAGACGACAAGTAGGCATTAACCGGAACAGCTGCACAGACAGCTGGGATAAAAGATGTGTTGATTGAGGTTCACACTCATTTACTCCACTTTTGCTTCAATGTGGTTGGTCTCTCAAGACTTTGTACAATGGTTGGACTGACACCAATGTATTCTATTTTTGCCACAAGTGGTGCTGATCATCACCGTACAAAAACAGAAGGCTGCCCAGAGCACGGCTATACCATATGTATGGAAAAAAAAGAATCACCACATTTATTTATATATATAGATTGACTTCCATTTCTTTCTTTTTTTCATTCTCCTTTAAAGCTAGGGATCAAACAAAGTTCTAGACCTATGACAGTGAGCAATATTTCCGAGCCCACGAAGCTAACCGAGATGCTACGCTACGCCAGTCAACCGCTTTTCCGAGAACGTTGGTGCAAAGCAGTGAAGCCTGATGCAAAAGCACTATGCAAAGCAGTAAAGCCTGACATGGGAAGAACAGCACGAGAGTACCACAGTGTGGTTCATCATTCAGAATATTTTAATGATGACGATAAACAAGTTTTAGCTACGGTGACTAGGGATGCTGTGAAAGAAATATTTGTATGAATTTCCTTCCCTTCCAATTAAAAAATTAAGGTTGACCTATGTTCAACAATTAAATATGGCACATTGACTGCACAGGAACACATAAAACTGCTTTTGCTGGTATGGTTATGAGAGTGTATCTTTTTCCAGCTGACGCTCCCGTGATTTCAGCAATTGCCAGCACAACCATGATAAGTCTGGCAGCTAGTGACAGACCAATCATTACAATCAAACACTTTTTCATCAAAGTAAAAGACGCCTATCGGTTCAGGGTTCCTTCCTATAGACAACAACTAGCACCAGGCATTAAATATGAAGGGAGCAACCGTCAATGAGCCAGTACTACTCACAGCAAGGCTCTTAGCCAGGCGGGGATGTTGTTGTGTGCCGCCTCTTCACGTACAGCAATGTACATGTAGGGTACGTAGGTGAGGAAGTACACGATGCCAGCACAGGCAGCTGCCAGCTTGGCCTTTGAGTACAGCACGCTCACCAGAAACCTTCAAGAAGGGAAAACCATGCAAGCATAAGCCCATAAAACAAGCTAGGCATGTGCAAATAGTGAATTTTGTAGTTCAAGGCGAATAGTGGTTTTGGCCAATATGTTTTAATCAAATGTCGAATAGGTTCTCCAAGCCTTTCCTGCCATGCAGCATGCTAAAACGAAAATTCAGCTGAACTTGTGAAGGTTGTTCCCAACCTTCCACCTCTCCACTTCTAAGCTCACTTAAGAGTGAGAGAGGGGAAAATGGGAAAGGTGGCGAGGAGGATTTTCACCCTAGTTGAAAACATTTTGTAGGTCAGCCTTTAATAAGGTTTAGTTAAAATGAAACTGAACCTGGATTAGAGTGTGGCTTCTTTGGGAGTAAATATTACGGCCTGAAAACCACAGTTTGGGAGGTTTTTAGTGTTGTGTGAATATTCGAATAATAGGCTATTAGATATTTACTTTGAGGTGAACTGCGACATTCATACTTTTTGAAGTGTTGATCGCGGTGGGTTAGCCTCGTTGAGCGCGTTAGTCACCAAGCACCAGTGCACTGCGGGGAAGCAATACCCACGGAGCTCAACGGCTCCACGGGTATTACTTCCCCGCAGTGCACAGGTGCTCGGTGAGAAGTGCACTGAACGGGGTTAACCCAGAGCCGTATATAGAAAGAGTTTGGCCATCCATTAAGAAGTATAGGAGGCAAATGAGGAGGCTGAGAGCGGGCTTAGCATGTTCCAGTGCGTCTTCACAAATACAGATGTGGCCAGCCAGAAGTCGCGAATAATACCCCGGCGGTGGTCACGAGAAAGAAAATTAACAAGTGTGTCGGAGTAACTCTCGGTGACTGAGAATGTGGCACACATAATTTTTCAATCAATGTCTTGCAAATATCAAAATCTAGGAGAACGACCGACGTGACGCGTACGCCAGGTGCCGAGGCCAGGAAAACGCCATCCGAGTGGTCAGACTCCGACCGAGCAAAAGAGAGTTTGAGCGGCACATTCGATTCTTACATCTTTTTGTATGATCATAATCGAAACGTCACGTGAAATATATTTTCAACCATGAAGAGTTACTCCATTTAACTCTTATGCACTTATTAAAAGTGTTTCTCACTACCACTGCTAGGGGACTATTTTCAGCTTCTGGTTGGCCAATAAAGTACGTCAAGCCTTCTATCTGCGTCTCGTGCACGCCCTAGCTCTGCCCGCTCCTCCCATTGACCAAACTAACTCTATGCTCGCCGGCTCTGGGCTAACCCACCGCGATTATCGTAAGAGTTACGTTAGCAGCAATGTCTTGACAACCCACATTCATCATTCATGCTTTTTATTTCCTCATATTTGAAATAGAAGAACGAATATTTGCATATATCAAGTGGATTTATAAATCCCTTCGATCAGGATAGCTGCGACAAATCTGTCGTTTACATGCCTCAGTTCATATATTAAAATTAACTTGACGGGGGAGCACTCCTTTTGTTTCTGCATCTTGGGGCTGGATGAGCCGGGATAAGCTCCCGGCTTATCCGGCCTCGAAGATGCAGCAACAAAAGGAGTCCTTGCGCCCTCAAGATATGGTTGGAAGAGGGGTAAATGGAAATGGTGGCGAGGACGATTTGCTCCCTGGTTGAAAATTGTTTTGCAGGTCGGCCTTTAACCTAACTTAGCAAACAACGTTCTATATTGCCATCAGGTAGATAGCAAGTATGACCACTACAGTTCTTCCTAAAAACATATGCAGATGGAACAGTATAGCCATACTGCTCGTTCCATTTAAATAAAAAAGCATTGGAAATTGGGCCAGTTGTACTGATTCATGATTTTATGAAATTAATGCCCTCCTATAACGGGGTAAGAGGAAAGGGCTAGTAGTCAATCTGTGTATGGTTGCCCTTGAAAAACTATTTCTGTAGTTATTTTAAATTAAAAAAAGGTCAGTTTTAAGTAAGCGCTTGCTTACGGCGTGTAATAACTCGGCAATGATTGTGACAACACAGCAATCCTCACTCAGTCTACTTCCCAAATATCCAAAAATTGCGGTGGCTTAGCTCGGCTATGCCAGGATATACGTAGCGTGAGCTTATGCGCATAAAATGAGATTCGCTATCAAGCGGCTCCGGTGCAGCGTCAGACTTGGCTACTGCGCAACAGAGGCGCACAGCTGGACACGCGGGCGGCGCCAGTGCGTCTGCCGCGGCTATGATGTCACTCCTCTGAAATGCACAGACCGGCGAAACGGGCGAGGCGATCGCGGCCGCGGAGGAGCGCGCGGCGGCGGCTTCGCGTGGCTCTCATAATGAGCCGTGCTCATTATGCAGGCAGCGGCGGCGGCCAAGGAGCCACCAAAGCGCGCGTGGTTGCGTGGCGCCAGCGCGTGGTGTCGCTCATAATGAGCACGGCTCATTATGAGGGCCACGCAAAACTGCTCAATTTCGACCAGTGTAGCTAACGCTACAAAAAATCTACAGAAATGTCGATTTCGCTCGTTGCCCCACATTGGGGTTTTGGGAGAACTCACGAAAAGGTGATGTTGGCCACCACAAATGTCTCGAGGACGAGGAAGAAAATTAACGGATTGCTGTAGGTCAGGACACGGCCATATTTGAGTACGGCGGTGAGGACAGCCGCCGTGATGGTCATTTGAATGAAGCTGGTTATAAACCAAGCCAGCCAGTGGACTGCATTGTTCAGGCCCATCGTTTTCATCACCTGGAAAAGAAGGATATAGATTACACCAGTGTACAAGTTCAGTGCCCTGTCAACTGCACATTACTACTTGGTGTTTTTATCTCAATTCAGGCACTGTTGTGGGGTCAAACTTTTAATTTCCACACAAAAAATAAATGTTTTGGAAGCACTCTTGAAAAAGAGAGCAGAAATGGCAAGCTTGGCGGATTTTTTGTTTTCGAGTTACCGTATTTACTCATACAATGAACGCACTCGCGTTATGAACGCACCCCCAAGTCGGCTCTCAAAATTTCGACTTTTTTTTCACTCGCGTAATAAACGCACTTCCAACTGGGACGTCAGAATTTTGACCCCTCCCTCCACGCGTGGGAAATAAAGGCACTTTTTTATCCTGGTGCAGCGAGGTCGCGAATGCATGGGCAGCGTGAACGAACAAAACGCCTTGTAAAAGGCGTTAAAAAAAATAAAAAAAGATCCAACGGAAGCAAAAAAATAAAACATAAAAAGATTTTTTTTTTTTTTTTTGCAGGGCGCAGTCTGGATTTTGGGTTTCGCGCCGCGCGCAAGGACTTAGGAAAGAGAAGCGGAGAAGCCCTCGCCTCAACAAAGCGAAACAAAACAACTTGCGAAAGGCAACAAAAAAAAATCCACAAAACCAAAAAAAGTTGTTGTTTTTTTTTTTTTGCACAGCCCAGTTTTGTTCCGGGTCGCGCGCGCGCAAGAAGACAGGAAACAGAAGCGGTGAAGCCCTTGCCTAAGCAAAGCAAAACAACTTGCAAAAGACGGCAAAAAAAAAAATCCACAGAATTAAAAAAAAAAAACATAGAGGTTTTTCTTGTTGTTTTTTTTCTTTCGTTTGCACGACACAGTTTGGTTTCAGGGTCGCGCGCCGCGCGCAAGGAGATAAGAAAGAAAAGCAGAGAAGCCCTCGCCCAAGCAAAGCGCAGATAATCGACATAATGAAGATTCCTCCTCGCACTTTGGAAAGAGCAGCGAGAAGTCCTGGTAATGAACACATTTTTATCCTGGTGCAGCGAGGTCGCGAAAGCATGGGCAGCGTGGGCAAACAAAACAACTTGCGAAAGGCGGGGAAAAAAAAAAAGAAACACGGAAGCAAGAAAAAAAACCACGGAGGGGCATTTTTTTTTGCGCATCGCAGTTTGGCTTTGGAGTTGCCGCGCGTTGCGCGCAAAGAGATAAGAAGTTACCTCGATTTTTGTGGGATAAAAGGTCCGTTCATTATGCGAGTAGAGTAAATATGGACGCAAAAAGTTTACCTCGCGTAATGAACGCACCTCCCAACTTTGCCTCGATTTTTCGGAAAAAAAAGTGCGTGCATTCTGCGTGTAAATACGGTATTGACCGTGAAGTGGCTGAGGCGAAAACTGATGTTTTTCCCACCGAGTCGGGGATTGCATAGTTCACCGCTCTCCATTTTCTCATTTCTCAAAATGAGGCATTAATATTCTTTTGTGACACTCTGATAGTAATTTTATTAGGCTCTAAGAAATTGACAAAAAGAAATCTATTTTACAATAACTTGTTCAAAAATTTCAAAATGTCTAAACAAACACACAAGACAATTTATTTACTCATTTTCTAATATAACGATTAGATGAAGGAACGGAAAAAGAATGGAATGCTGCAAAGTTTGGTTAAAGACATACGGTCACGCCACTTATGGACGAAAGCTCGAAACAAGGACGGGTTCCTCAATGTTATGTTAAACGAAATATTGGCTGCATGTTTGGCCATTCTGACAAGCGTGTTTAAATGCGGTAGCTTTATGGGGTGGGTGGTGCCTAGGGCAAAATGACCCTTAGTCTTTCAGTGTTTGGGGTGGGTGGTGCTCTTAGTTCAGGTGGTGCCTAGGGCCCAGTTTTGTATGGAAACATGTTATGTCACACCACTGTCTCTTTGTGATAGTGCACGCACTTCCCTTCAGCACCACCCGGATACAGAACCTTCGCACTGAATTTTCTGGGTCACCAAGAGAAGGGGATTACGCTTTCCTGCCCTTTCTACTCCTCCTCGTTCCATGTGCTCTTTCTACACCACCTGTTTCTGCCCCTCTCTTTCTTGCCCTTTCCATCCCTCTCCACTCTGCACGCTTTCTCACACCACCTGCTTCTGCTCCTCCCATTCCTGGATCCGTAGTTCAGTCAGCAGCGCGCTCAGCTTACACACCGGTGACCGGGATTGAATCCCTGGCACCAGTTGCTGTTTTCTTCAAGATCGTTTAGCAATTACGGACTGACAGACCTGCACATTTTGTGTTTATGTGACTGCCGAGGTTGTTTGGCCCTATAAAGCTACCGCCTTAAAAAGCTCTTGGGCCAGTTACTCACTTCTTTGAGCCTCTTCTCTTTTTCGTAAACAACGTTCTGGACCAGCATTGCCACAGAGTAGACCCAAGATATAGCCATGCATAGTGGCATGACATGCTCAATCATGAAGAGAAACCTGCATGGGAGGTACCATCAACACAAATCAGAAATTTTTTTTGCAAAATGTCAAGTTAGCACTGCAGGAAACACAGAATACCTCGATGAATCTTATTTTATATTTCAAAGAATGAGGCACAGTACTATACTCTATTTGCCTTAAGTGCAAGCAAAGTTGATGCTATAAGCATGAGCATGCTGCCTTGGATGGTGTTCTCACTTCCCAAACACGCACACATAGCAAACTCGCTCAAGGCATTGTGTTATCTCTTGAAGCTACTCTTTCGCTCATGCCTATAAAGACACAGAGTATAGTTCTCTCATGTGGTCTGGCATCATTCAAAGCTATCACACAAAGCATACAGTGATTCCTACACATCCCATTAGCAATTAATGCAAATTATGTGCACCATTTCAATTGCCCTTCGGTTCATTTTAATACCGTAATATCCTGAGTCATCACTCCATCCCCGAGTCATCGCCTACCCCAATTGTTGGTGCCAATGTCGATATCTAAAAACAGTGAGTCATCGCCCACCCACTTCAGATATCTCAACTAGGCAGACTCGCGATCTCGCAAGCACTCATCCTAGCCCAAAATGACGTGCCGCGGACCTTACGAGTTGAAGGACGTCCACTGACAAAGCAAAACGGAGAGAAAGGCTATCACTTTGCTTACGCATTCTGCGTGAGCGACTCGAATGGTAGTGTATCCATGTAAAAGAAATCGATGAAGATAACAACATAAAAGTTTGTTTTGCTTACAAAAATATCGATCCGACAAAAAAAAAGAATCGGAAAGGTAACACAAGCATTAACCCAGTCAGTAATCGCGAGGTAAGCGTTCGCCCCATATTTTGGGATGTAACCGCGGAGTGTAAGGTCGAAGTCTGTCTCCGCCTGAAGTAAGGTCGCCGCGAACCCGCTCCTTCTCCCCGCACGTCGCGACTCGCGGTTGTGCTGATGCTTTCGACAAAGCCAACAGCGCAACAGATTCTCTCGAACGCCCACAAGCACGTGCAGTAGAGCGTCCCAACCTATTGATAGCACGCCGAGCACGGCACGCACGCATACGCACAAACACACAAGAAAGGTGCCGACCAGAGCTTGTGCTTGACAAGTGCCCGACTTGGCCCAACGCCAAGGTATTTGCCACGCGATCGCCGGCTTCTCCGCTTTACCAGCATCGCTTTTCGTCGCTTCATGGTCCGCTCGCTCGCGCGCTCGTTGCGCCTGAGTTGGCTTTTCTATTTTCTTGCAGGATTGTTCTTGGCCGTTTCATCACTCTCTCTCTACTAGCTAGGAGAACATAGGGTGACGTGTTCTCACGGAACAAACGTTCGTGCTCTATGCAGATCGGAATGGTGCTCCTAGCACGTATGCAAGCAACGGACTTCGCGGTAGTAAAACATGCTTTCGTGAGCATTTTTCTATGGTAAACAATAAAACTAAATCGGGTTTTAGAGTGTTGAATGTATCTGCCTTGCGTAGCTGCTAGATACGGAGTAGAAAACTGGGCGGCTTTCTCCACTTTTATTAACTTTGTGCTCACCCATTGAGACATGGCCCACCCACTTGTTCTATGAATCTCAGGCGGCAGGGGTGGGCGATGACTCGGGATATTACGGTATATCTATTTACTCTTTCTCGCGCGAGTTGAGACGCGGTGGCGTCAGTGGTTGAGAGCCCCCAACCACTTCCGGTTCTGAACTAGGCAGCGGGTTTCGCAGCATATGCAAGTTCAAATGTATGCGCTATCTTTGGGAAATGGCCACTTATAGCAATGTCAGATGTAATTCACTTTATGATGAAGGAGTGATGAGTAAAATTAGTAATTATGTAAACCAGAAGTGTGCCAGCACTACCCGATAGATAGCACCACCGAGTATGTTGCCAAACAGAAAAGGGCAAGTACCATGCAAAGGAGAGACAGTGCTGGGGCTCAGAACTCTGCAAGGCCTAAAGCACTTACTGATCCTGGATGTAGCATGGATACGGGAACTGGTGAATGTAGGTCCCAGGCTCCGTGACATCTTTGTCGGTGTACAAGTTCACCATGGCACGCTCCAGGATGTCCTTGAAAGGAGAGATGTTGTTGGGACACAGAAGCACACGAGCGAAAAAGAGATGCATATTAGACACGTCATACAGACTTCCCTGGACACTCATGCAATTGCCATGCATCCCTAGCTTTGAAGAAACAACTTTCAATCGAAAAATGTTTGCCCGTGCAATGTACATGATGAAATGTGGTTGGCTGCAGGCAAGCATAAAGAGGCAAATCTGCAAACTCCTGGCCCTGCTGCTGCTCCACAGTGCAGCTGTGCATTGGGAGAAATGCACCTCTGAGATGGACAAGCCCATTTCACAAGTTGCAAATTGTTTTCATGCAGAGATAAAATGCCACCATGATCCTTCTACAGTCGAGCCCGGTTATATCACACCCATATCACACCCGGGTATTTAGAATTATTGTTTATATAGAGCAGTCCAGACATCCCTTTGAAAATTACATGTAACAGTATAGGGAGTATTCACTGGACGCCATATTTGTGGGTGCTGTTTAGAGCGCATGCTCAGAACGAGCTCACATCAATAGGCTGCTAAGACCGGCACTCTTGATGGTGCGGAATGCACGTTGCAAAAGAACTGTGGAAGCTCGCCGTCAGCACGTGCTCAGCATTTGCGCACACAGCTATGGCCGCCAGTGAATACTCCCTATAGGAGCGTTGCTTTTTTGTATTGAACTCCCGTGGTGGGGACACTCAATATAGCTGAACGACACACGACCGCCGGTCGCTTCTCCTGCGGTCAGATTGCGCCGGCAGCGAGCACATAGCTTGCGTTGCAGGGCTGGCAGACTGCCAAGCCAGCATACATGCACGCACCGGGATACGCAGGCGAAAGAGCAGTTTTTACAACTGCTCTTTCGCTGCGTACCCCTGCGCGTAGGGAGGGCAGAGAGTGCCTGCTGTTAGAACGGTAGCATGCGCTCTTTCCCTGAACACCAGTGTCGCTGAGTGACTTCTTAGCCCCAAAATAAAATAAGCAAAGAAAAAAATGTCTTCGCTCAAGTCCAGTGTGTCGACAACAACTGTTGAGCAATGGTTGAGCAATCGCACTTTGAACGCCTTCTCTTTGTTTACCTTGTTCTTTCCTCGTTATTCCTTTGCCCGTTTTTTCTTTTTCTGCCTTTTTTTTTTGCTGCCTGAATTTAGTGAGGTTCTTTTTTAGGGGCGAAGCTCCTTAGGGGCTAGCCATGTCCGTATGTCCGTCCGCCGTCCGCCGTAGGCCGGCGTCGGGTGCTCGTGCTTCTGCTCCTAAGATCACGTGCTCGTGTAGGAAAAAAAAAAAATTGGAAAAAAAAAGATGAAAAAAAAAATTATGAAAAAAGAAAAAGAAGGAAAAAAAGAGTAGGGGGTTCTGGGATGCCATCCCATCTGTCTGCTTAAAAAAGAAAAAGAAGAAAACCACACATTCTCCTACTGCCATGAATGAAAAGGACCGAAAAGCTCGGCATGCAGCGCCTCAGCGACTACGTAGACAGCAAGCTGCTTGGAGACCAGGGCACGAGAAGCTGCTGCACAGCATCAAAACGCCAAGCGGACCCGGAGTTGAGAGCTCGGGAAGCGGCGGCAAAGCGTCAACGCCGACAGCAAGCAGCAATACCTATGACCAAAATCAGTATCATCAGCACCACCCGAGCTTCGCCCCAATCAACATCATTCACCACGTGGAGATGCGGTCATTTTTTTGTTGCTTGCTTAACTTTATTCTATGGATCAAGAGTTTTAATGCGAATAGCATTCTTTGGATACTTCACGCACTTTTCGTCTATGTATCTATCTATCTATCTATCTATCCTGGCTATCTAACCTCTTACGCCGCGGGTCGATAAATAAATAAAAAAGACCGGCGCCGGCTGGGATTCGAACCGTTGACCCTTTGATCAGCAGGCAGACGCGCTAACCACAGAGCTATGAAGGCAGTCATTCACCGCACTTCTAAACATTTGTTTATATCTTTACCATAGGACGCGCTTTGCAGCGCTGTCGCAGCTACCGGTGCGCGCGCGTTCCATGCACGAGGGCTAGCTCACCTCTCCCGCGCTCACCCTCTCCCTGCTAGCTCACCGGCGACGGCGTCGGTGAGCGGCCTCTAGCTCAGCCTCACGAGAGCGGAATGAGCCCTCGTGCATGGAACGCGCGCGCACCGGTAGCTGTGACAGCGCTGTAAGCGCGTCCTATGGTAAAGATATAAACAACCGTTTAGAGTACCGTTGGTTGAGACTAGCTGAGACGCCAGAAAGTCTGGTCGGTACCATTTTGAGTGTTTGTGCGTATGGCGCGTGCTTTGCTCGCCTTCCTAAGTGACACAAACGCACGTGCTGGGCTGCGGAGATCGTGCGCAGGGCTGTGAAAGTGTCAACAAATTTAGAATCGCCTCAAGAGTGGGCTGGCGTATCTAGAGTGTGCCGGCCACCTGACGAACGCGCATAACTCGCACCGTTTGATGCTATTCGCATTAACGTAGATAATCATTCCCAAAGGATGGGTTCTGCTGATTTTTTTTTATGCAGCTCACTTTTTCCGTTCTTTCATTTTTTAAATTATTTTTGTGTTATTGTTGCCGGCATTGTGTGGAGGTCATGGCCAGGCTTAAATGATCACAAACACCGTCACGTAAACCCGGTGGTGTTTGTGGTCTTCACCAACTAAGCTCTACTGTATTTAGCGGCTCTTAGAGGCTCCATTTGGTAAGGTCCTGTTTGTTGCAGCCTTCAGTATAAGCAGAGACACGCAAAAATTTCAGCTGGAGGTTAAGTTAACATATTTTTGTATATCAAATTATCGATATATCGAACTATTTTACAATCCCTTTGAAGTCGATATATCCAGGTTCGAGTGTATAACCCAATTTCATGTTTTAAAAAAAGAAAACATTTTCCTCTTTATGTTAGCATAAAAGCAACCAAGAGCAACCACCTTCGAAGAGTAATATGGCTCTTTCAATGCTACAAGAAACTTCCTCAGAAAAACCTCTCCAAACCAGCTGAAAGAGACATGAATCGGTGAGGAACTAAGTTGAGCCTTTCGAGTGAAGTACCAGCTTGGGAAAAAGTTTCAGAAACAGACTAAGGGTGCATCTACGCTGCCGTTCGAGTCACAACTGCAAAGCGGATCCGCTCGTTTTTATCATTAGATGCCCGTGAGATTGCATAGGATCTTCTAGCAAGTCAACCGCATTTGCAAATGCGTTTGCAACCACTTTGCAAATGCGGTTCAACCGTTAGTGTGGATGTGGCATAAGCCCTGAAGCTAGAATGAGTGCATTCTTGTAGACCTTACCTGCAGCCACACGAATCCAAACTGGTAATACTCGTAGCCCCAGTTGCTGGGGACCCGGGAACCAGAAGCGGCTGCGCATCAGGTTGGTCGTTGGCGTAAATGACGCATTCTGGCGTATTGTGTAGCTCATGTGACGTGGCATGGAACCGTTTGCATCCATCTGGAACAGTACACCTGCAAAGAACCAGGAACCAGGCAGCAATGGTGATTAAATGTGATTGAGTTTTGGGTGACTATGTAGCACTTAAAACTGACCTGAAATGTAACATTCCCGTCAAAACAAACACAGCAAGATAAGTTTAGACACTGTAAGGGTAGAAGAACACACCAATGCAGTGTTCATATTAAAGACAATAAAAAGATTTGTCTCATGCCCTACTCAAGAATACAAATAAAACCCATGCTTCTTTTACAACCTATTGGACCAACAATAATTTAAGCATTGATGTAAATCGGCCATAGCATCACTTAAAGTGACTATGTTGTCATTACAGTGATGTCTCGTTAGTATAAACACCTCTCGTTTCTCCAAAGATCGACCTTAATTTGAGTTGTCCACGAAAACGAGACAAAAATGCACGTATTCACCCAATTACTCCCGAGAGCTTTGTCTACATAACCAGGAATTCATATTAATTGTGTGGAGAAAGGAGCAGGCAGGAGACAGGTGATCGAAAATGTTGTATTTAGCCAGTGTCTCGGAAGGAATCGAGCGCTTGCGAGCTTATAGCTCACGTGTGTTTTTTCTCTTCATCTATTCTCGAGACCGGACATGCCCATTGGTATGTCCAGTCCTCTCAGATATGCCCCTCCCCCTTATAGAGGATGTGAGACGAACGCTCTATGTGCGCAAACATCCGGGTGCCAGCGAAGTTGCTTTCGCTCTGTCGTTTGGTCGATGTCAGCGTAACGCCATCCCTTGCATGTGCACTTGCTCAATATGTGCAGGCTTTAGTCTTTCCAATGCAACAATGTCGTTCTTGCCGTTGCCACGCAGAACAAACGTGTCGCTTCTTCTTTCGACCACTTGGAAGGGCCCAATGTAATGTAGGTGAAGTGGCTTCTTTTGCACCTGTCACACAAAACACGAGTGGCGTCTCGGAGGTCTCGTGGCACGAAGAGAGATTTTGAAGTTGCTTGCAGCGTGGGCACAGGTCACAAATTAGTAAAAATTTTCTTTAGCTCTTCTATATAGTCCAACCGTCTTTCATGTTGGGGTAGCTCCACCTTCAAACTTCAAACTACCTCACCACTTCAAAGAAATCTAAGGGCAAGCAAAGTGCAGTGCCGTAGGCAGGTTTGGCGGTAGAGCATCCGATGTCCACCTTCAAGGCTGGCCGGATTCCGAGAAGTGCAAGGGAAAGATGACGAACCCACTCCGAGGAACCATCATGAGCCGCAAGGGCCGATTTCAAATGGCGATGAAATAGCTTGACCATTCTGTTCGACTGTGGGTGTTAGGCAGTCGTTCTTAAGCGACTGGTGCCCAGTGTTGAGTAAGCTCGGCAAAAAGTGCCAATTCAAATTGTCGACCCCTGTCAGTAACAACCTCTAAAGGGCAGCCAAAGCGGGATACCCATGTGACGATAAACGCTTTGGCTGACGGTGGTGGCAGTGATATCTGGCAGTGGTGTTGCCTCTGGCCCTTGTGTAAATCTGCCTACGCACGTTAGGATGTAGCGCTGTCCCTTGAGAAATCAGTAGTGGTCCGACCAGGTCCAGATGCACCTTGTTGAAGAGACTGTCTCTTCGGAGGAATGGGCGACTTGGTGGTATTGGATGCCGCTGAACTTTCGTGCATTGGCATGCAATGCACGAACGCACCCAGTCATGAACATCGGAATCCATCTGAGGCCAAATGTAGTGGTCGCACAGAAGTTTCTGGGATGCTCGTACGACTCGGGATAAGACAAAAAATGGATTGCATCAAAAGTTGTCGTCGAAGCTCACGTGGTACAGATGGCACAGGCGTTCCCTTCGAGAGCTTACAAATAACGGTAATGCCTTTTACAAGGCTTACATCGCACGGACTATAGCGATGTGGATGAATTGCATAGAGTCTGCAATTCTTCGTGGGTGGACTGCAGACGGGCCAGCAATTCCAAAGTTTACAGGGGAAGGAGATAGAGTGTTGACGGAGTCAATCCAGTTGAGGACATTAGCAAGGACACTGCCGGCTCCTTTAACGTGTTGAATGTCCGTCAGAATTCAAACAGGGAGGCTAGCGACGAATCTCACATGGTGCGTAGTGAGGCCCAGAATTGCAGATAGTGTAAGTTAGAGGCTTGTGGTCAGTCCATATGGTAATGGTCAGTCCCTCGACGAAATGTCGAAAATGTTGTACAGCCGAATAGGCAGCCATTAGCTCACGTCCGAAAATGCTGTAGCGTGCTTGCACTGCCTTGAGCTTCTTAGAAAAGAAACTAATCGGCTGCCACCGTCTGTCAACTTTTTGTTGGAGCACTGCCCTTACGGCTGTGGCAGGTGCGTCGGACATTGGCGATGTTGGGGCGTCATGCTAAGGATGTACAGTAATCCCTCGTTATAACGAAGTCAACGGGATGGCAGAAAATTTCAATATAAGCGGCATTTCGATAAAAGCGATAGAGCCAAGAAAACAGTGTCAGCAGCCTTGAAGGTGGACAGGAACAGTGTGGAACACTCTGATCGTATATTTAATCAAATCTTGGTTATGAACATCTCGTGGCAGCTTTAACAAGTAAAAAAATAATTAAGTGGAGTTTGCCTATAATCTTATCTGGAAACAAGTTCTCCTCGAACTGCTCCAGGCATCACAAGAACACTGTCGCTGCCGCTGCACTCCACTTTTTTTCGAAGCAGCTGTCGGATGTTTCGCGTCTCCACAGTCGTTGGCGTTTCCCCAGGTGCCTCTCCGATGTCGCTTTGCGTTTATCCCTGGCCGCACACAAGGTCTAGAATCGCAGCATCCGTGGCAGGAGCAACAACGGGAACATCCACATCGACAAGCGCGAAAGAATTAGTTATCCTTGGTGGCTTTGCCAACGTATTTTCGCACACCCCTGTAGAGATCGTTGCAACTATGGAAATCATGTGCCGGCTTGATAAGCATGCTCGGAAGAGAAAATCCGACGTGCGCAAAGCCGTTTGACGATCTATCATCTTCGGGTCGCGGGCGCGCTTTCTCCTGCATGAGAAACTTCTCGAACCCATCCAATATGCCTTGCCTGTTCTGCAAAATGGTGGACAGTGTCAAACAGCCAAAGTTGGAATGCCGAATTTCGCGGCGATTTCAGACTGGGGTTGGCCACTTTTCTCAACCTCGCAGATCTAAGCAACTTTCGGTGACTCACACCGACGCACATGTGTGTGTAGTACACCGCAGGCGTGTCCACACAGGCGTGCACGTTGTGGGCTTTCCAAGGGATGATCTCCTCCGGGCTCTATCGCTCCCTTGACCTGATTCCGACAGGAGACGGGCAGTGTCGGTTGCAGGCACCGTGGGTGGCATCGGAACATTGACGCTGCTTCCTGCCCCCGCATCAGCGTCAAAAGCGGCACTCTGCCAGCTCTGTGCACTCTGCCCTCACGTCACCCATTTACTCAGTTTTCCCAGTTTGCCATTTGCCTCGATGGAGAAAAGGGAGGGAACGTAAGGGTCTCCGTACGCCCCCGTGTAGGCTTGCATAGTTTTGGTACCTCGGCCTTCATAGTAAGCGTGGTCGGCCCCCAATACACTTAGAATAATCCGGTTAAAAATGCATGCATTCCGATCGGGACCATGTTGAATGTCGATAAAAGCGACAATTCGAAAAAAGCGATTTCATTATAACGAGGGATAACTGTACTAGCATTGCTGCTTCCGCAAGTGAGTTCTTCACCTCGCAGAAAGCATGTTCTGCATCTCCATTCCAAGAAAGGGACGACGTTTGTTGCTCACTTTTCATTAGGAGGATCTCAAGGTGCTCAAGCAGTTTTGCGTGGTTCGAAATGAAGCGTCAGTAAAAATATACTAAACCAAGACAAAGGCAAAGCTTTGTGGCTGAAGTCGGTCTCGGAAAATCTTTGATGGCATGTACCTTAGAAAGCAATGGACGAATGCCCGGAAGTTGAGCCAATAACTAAGAAATTCAAATTTTGGAACTCTGAACACACTTTTCGAGGTGTTGATTAAATTGCTGTGGCTGGACAGTCTTCTGAAGAGAATGTCTAAGCAGGTGCAGTGTTCTTCACGTGACTTGCTGAAAGCATTGTATTTAGCCGGTGTCTCGGATCGAACCAAGCCTCGTGAGCTTGTAGCTCACACATGTCTTTGTTCTCTTTATCTATTTCTCAAAACTGGACGTGCCTAGCGGTGCGTCCAGTCCCTACAATGGGTTTCGTATCAACGAGACATGACGGTATGAGGCTCTGAACAACGATTCTGAGTCCCATCAACAAAAGCCAACTTTACCTCCCAACCTTTCCACAATCCCTAATCTAAATTTTACAATTACATACTGTTGGCCACTAGAAAACACAACTTCCAGAGAGAGAGAGAGAGAGAGAGAGAAGTGTAAAAGAAAGGAAGCCAATGCAATGAAGGTTCGCTATAGACTATTCGAGAAGACAGATTCTGAACGGTGCCATTTTCAGCAATTATGCGTATGGTGCGTGATAGGTTTAGCGAAACTAGCAAGTGCGTGCTGGACTGTGGAGACTTGAAAACATTAATATTCTGTATAAAAATAGCAGACCAATATGGAACTGAAGATAAATGTTTAATTGAAACAAACCTGTGCCTACAAACTTAAACAAAAATGAAACTGTACACCGTGCAACGGCGACCAAAGAGCGATTAACGATGTTGCTTGTCTGAGCTTCCTCTGCACAGGAATACGTAGTCTAGAACATTCTGAACAGGAACAAGTCGTGTGTTACGACAGTGGTTCTCAACCATTGATGTTTCGTGGATTCCTTGTGGATCAACAAAGATGATGGGGGACCTCGTTCATGGTGAGGGGAAGGGAAAGGTATAGGTTATGATAATGATCTACCAAATCAGTATAACTAAGGGCTAGACTTCTCTCATTGACATACGCACGAGAAAACTCACTCAAACATTGGAACGTTTCTTCTCAATCTAAAAAATATACAACTTTTATTGCCGGGCTTGACTAATGAGGCAGAGCTTCGCGGACCCCTAGAATGCCTTCACGGACCGCAAAAGGTCCGCAGACCCCTGTTCATTTGAGAACTACTTCGTTACGAGATGACGCTAGAATGTTCAGAAAATCCACGAAAGATAAAATGAAGAATTAGGTCGGTGGGGTTCGAACGCCAGTGCCTTTGTGTAGGAGCCGCACGTGAAGGCCCTTTTTTTTGTATTGTAGGCTTTTTTTACAGCTTGCCAGATAACAACGTCCGTGTACAACTGCACCAGCTTGGGACCCATTTTCCTTCCCTTTCTCCAAGCCCATCCCACCCACCGGACCGACGTACTTGCGAGGACGGTGACGTTGTCGAAGTATGCCCTGCCCTTGAAGTAGGCCATGAGGTCCTCCTCCGTGCTGAAGCCGCGGAACATGTTGAGGCTGAGGCCCGACATGAGGGCAATCCAGGAGCAGGCCCCGTTGTCGATCACGTCCAGCCGACGCACAAAGGCTTCCTTGTCCTCGATGACTGAGGCCCCGCCCCCGCCCAGCGAAAACTCGGCGCAGCGCTTCGCTGCGTGGCCACCTCAAAGACGAGTGGGTAGCGCCTCAGGTTCTCCCTGATCTGTAACGGCATCCACACAGGAGGCTCCTTCGACTCACCTATGCACACACCTCCTGCGCCGATCTGCACGTGGTGCACACTGCCCCGTTCGACTTACGAGTTCAGCCTATCTAAAGCTGGTATGTTCTGTGCCGTTGCATTCTTTAAGGGGGACACTGGTCTTGGAGCCTTTTTTATTAAACACTAAACCTAGGGGGAAAAAAAAGTTTTTTGTCTATCTGGTTAGGACAGGCATGTCTCCAAATGAATGTTTGTCGGCAAAAAAGAAACCATTTTTTTGCCCACTATTTATGTTACAATACGAATTTTTCGATTTACAGGCAAAACCGAAATTGTACACCTGTAGGATGATGATGATAGCGTTTGTACCCAACTTGTGTGCGCTACCATCTGATGATGATAGCGTTTGTACCTGATTTGTGTGCTCTACCATCATCATCCCACAGAGGTACAGTTTTGGTTTCGCCTGCAATTGAAAAATTCACTGTAAAATAAATATTGGGCAAAAAAAATTTTTTGTCGGAGAACATTTATTTTGAGACGTACCTGTCCTAATTAGGTAGGGAAAAAAATTTCTTTCCCTAGGTTCAGTGTTTTTTCAACATGCACCACGCAGAAGTGATAAATGACCGCACGCCGGTACGATGCTCATCCAGACTGAAAACCGGCAGGGGTGGGGATAGAACCACATCCCGGGGTTTCAATTAAGAGGTTTCCAGGACACAGTTTTAAGAGTGCAAGTGTGTGAACAGGCCTTAATATTTTTCCATACCCAATAAAATTACACATGTTTGTGCAGTTTCTAGTGCTGATTTCGAATATCTGGTCATTTTTCTCAGCCAGTATATTAGTCTTCAAGATATCTAAATCTGACGCCCCTTTGTTTGCCAGAATAGGGAAAAAACTACTCAACAAAATATTACAGTAACCCATGTCGAGATACTATAAACTGCAAAGAATACAATGTTGGAAGCACTTTTGAGGCTGAACCATTATTAGTGGTTTTACCACTTGTTAAAGTTTGGTGCCCAATGTGTGGCTACCAGGTAATTAAACAATAGCCAAAACTGAAAACTTCATATGCCTATAGTGAAGAATCTGCTCCCAACATTATGCGCTTTGCAAATTTAACTACATGTTGCAGAAATAATTATACTTCTTACTGCCCTAGACACTGAAATATTCTTCCTGTTTTAGCATAATTTCCAATGCAAATTCAGTCTGCATAGATGTTATTAACAAATTTTATGGCTCAAGTTTTGGTCTACAAGTTTTTAAACTTGGCAGATCAGAAGAAAAATAGCTGCATATTTCAAAATAGGCTTTTTTGCAACAAAAAAAAAAAAACATTTTTAGAGAGTGCTTGGTGTTGAAGATTTATGTCTCCCTTAATGTATCTCTGTAAACTTAGAAATTGCCATAAAATGGTAGACTAAGTTGCAAAAGCCATATTTCATCCCATCAAGAAGTTTTTTTCAAACAGCCAACCAATGGGGGTAGTAGCATTTAAAATAACACTCCCCGTTGGTTTGATTTTCAGCATTCCTACCTAAAAATTTATTCAAAAATTCAACAAATTTTTTTCTGTTCTTTGCAACTGCTCTAATTTTGTAACAACTTTTATATGTTTTATACATTCTAATTAATATATTAAACATAGATAAACTTTGGCACATTAATATAATCTATCTTTGCAGTTACTCTGTCAGTGTGAAGGGCACATTCATAAATTATAGTGCTGTGCAAATATTCGAACCTTTGAATAGTAGTTTCAAATAATACATTATTCGATATTCGCTTCAAGATAACTGCAATATTCATATTTTTTCAAAGTGTTGATCAAGGCAGGTTAGCCCCGTCAAACGCGCTTCTTACCAGGCATGAATGCACTGTGGAGAAGCGACACCCGCGAAAGCGAGCAACGCAGGTGTTGCTTCTCTGCAGTGCACCGGTGCTCAATAAGAAGCGCACTTAACGGGGTAAACGCTGCAATTAACACTTGGAAATTTATTAATACCGCAGTTCTGTGCTTGCGAGAAAAGCACACTTTCAAAGTGGGATTATGCACGTGTGCACCTGGTGTATATAATTTAAAAAAAGGGAACTTTGTGAAAGTTGATATCTACATTGCAGTAAAATTTTCAAAATTAAACTGTGGCTATTATGCAAGACTATATGTTAGGCCGAGATGCCCTGACAACCTGCATTCATCCTTCAGGATTCCTTTTAACGCGACAGCGTTAAGGAGTTCATGTAGCAGAAAAGCCAGCCTCGGTGGCGTGGCAGAAAAGCCGGCATCGGTGGCGTGACGCAAATCCCGATTGGTCAATAGGGTCATGATGTCACAGCCACACGACCTCGTGCAGGAGTTTCAAACAACCCACAATGCTCACCTAAAACGTGACATCACGCGTGGAATGAAAGCAATTAAAAAACATGACATGTAACGCAAATTAGAGGTTGCCATATGTCTAAAATGATTTCACTTTAGAAAGTACTCCATTTGCCTTAAAGAGATATTTGAAAAATTTTAGGCGGGATTCGAACCCATAATTTTTTGGTAGCGAGCCAGACACGCTACTGACTAGGCAACGCAAGGCACGCTTGCACGGTGAATAAGAAGGCGATGCGAACTGGGCCCGATAACGCTACCACGTTCCGCTCTTAAAGGCGAAGCTAAGCGTCCACCAAGTCTCTTTGTTTAAACTCGAGATTGAAGAAAAAATATTTGCATATAGCAAGATTTGTAAATCCACTCAATAAAATATAGCTGGGCATCTCTAACTTTAATTTTATGTCAAATCCATTGTTTACTTGCAATCTCAAGGCACTGGACTTTCTGAGGTCACAGTCCATAAATATAGTAAGGCTAAAATTAACTTATAAATAGACAAGTGCAAGCTTGTGAACAACTGCCATGAGTTTAGCTAGGTTTTTACTTAAGCATCGTGCAACAGTAGTGAAAGGAAAAACTATTCAATATATGGTTCGAAAATATTCTGCCCAAAGCCACTACCTGCTTTGAATTTGCTTCAAACTCAAAATTCACTACAGTCGCCGTCCGATTTTTCGGACGTTTTCGCCGAACCGTCACTTACTTACCCCATAGAGTTAATGTATAACATTGACCAAAATTTCGAACGCCATAAAGCTTATTGCTCGATAGTTCGGACACAATTTCTCTGATTTCCTCAATTTACAGCCACTTAAAAAGCTGCACATAGGGCAGCGAGCTTAGTCGCCGCCATTATGGTTATTTTAATTTTGCCCTGCAGCCTCGATACCACTTCCTATGTAATAAACAAGCTGGGTTGAGGCTTTAGTCGGGTTTTCCGGTTCTGCTATAGCCAACATGGCCGCCGTCTGCCCATACTTATGGTTCTTCCAGTTCTTCTTGTGGTCCGTGTTTTTAGAGCGAACGAGTGCGAGCGCGAGTAGCGACCGCGGGTCTGCCACTCTTGTGATCTTTGAGCATGAAGGTTTTTTTCCGATAGGCTTAGTTTTGAAGCGAGCTTGGTGAACTAAACATTGTCTCCAAATAGTGCCAAATGGCGCTACCTTCAACTTCGCTGTTTGTGCCAACGAAGGCACCAACAAAGTGCAGCACCGTGATCAGATAGATCAACAAACAAGTGAAAAGTGAACATTATAGGGCGGAAGTTGCACGAGAACTTAAAATTTACATCAAGCAAGTGGAAAGTGGACAATACACGCAGCGGAATATGTGCGAAAATTTTATATTTTGGCTGAAATAAATTTTTGGACCGCTTGAATATTTGGACCATTTTGGGGTCCCCTCAAGTCCTAAAATCAGTCGGCGACTTATTCGCACATGACTAATAAATGGACATCTCCCATACTGGTATGAACCTTGTAAATCTTGCAATTATATTACGGCAGGAAATGTAATTTGCAGCAGAGCCAGAATCAGTAACTTTCAAGAACTAAATTTATATTTCCATCTGCAATCATCTGAACCACACTTGAACGATAGCTCAAAAACAATAAAGTTCAAATCACATCAAGTTCATGCTTAGAGGTGAGAAGTAAAAGGCCATATACGTCTCAGCACAGCCAATCGAATGGTCGCTGGTATTCTGTGCAGGTAGTCCCTGATGTCCCGTGAAATGTTGAGCATCTTCTTAGCATACTGTGTCACAGTGTCAAGGAGCTCAAATGTCTCATTGGCCTACAAAAAAACCCAAAGGTTGGCCCATTAAAATCTCTGCAGAATGTCTCATTCAGTTTTCTCACATAACTATAACCATCAAATAGCAAATATGTTGTGCTAAAACCTTCAAGTGGCAAATTGCATCATTAAGCGAAACTGCTAAGGCATTTGGCAAAATAGAGGAGGAGTAAAAAAAACCCTGGATTTCATATTATAAAGCTAAAACTATATTTTAGAAAGGTACATAAGATTATAAGCAGAGTTTTTTTATAAACAGATACAAAACTATAAAGTGAGATATAAAAACTCATAGTAGAAACAGAAAATTTTCAAGAAAACCTCTGCAGACTAAACACAGAAATGTTGCTATGCATTTTGACATCCATGTATTTTTCTTCATTTTTGTACGCTTGATAGATCCTCACTCTGGCTTGTGGTAAATCAGCTTCCGCACCCGTTGTTGAGCATACATGGCACATGAAAGACCTACTACAGAGCTTTATAAGTTTGTGGGTTGTCGGAAGCTGGCTGCAATCTGAACATGCAGGGCAGCCCATTTTCTTACTTTTCAACGATGGAATTTGCTGCGGTGTTGTTTGGTGTGTAAAGCACTTTAGGGTTGCTATAAAGGACATGCACCAAAATTCCAATCTGCTCCTTCTGGTATTCTGATATTCCAATGTCATCTGTAGAGCACAACAGGGCACAATATGTCAAACATTTGGCACACGACACATTCTAACAGTGGCTAAAACGTGTGTTACAGATCAAAGTGATTCTGAGAAAAATACCCACCACTCTGCTTTAAATGCTTCTAAAACACAACAATTACCAACAGCAAAAAAAATGGCAGAGACGCCTGGTCTCAGTAGAGATAGAACTATGAAACTGTGCCAAAATAATAGGAAGCAACCCAGGCAACTTTCACTAGATACTGTGTCAAAATAATAAAATAACACACTTTCAGAAGCACCTTTCACTAGCATTTTAATGTATAATGAATAAAATAAACACACTTTCTTGCAATAATTATGAAATGATGATGTGCATCTTATCTCCATGCTCAAACAGCCACTTCTATATCCACAGTGTTGTCCTGTGCCTTTCTCAAATCCACCATACTTTTATAAGCACATAAAACAAATAATTAATCATTTCATTAATTCCTTTGTCCTAAGCAAAGTTCACTCACTGAGGTTGATGTCTTCACCGTCGCCGGAAACAGACTCTGGGGACTTCCCTACTTTCCCACAGATCATGCGCTGCATCCCGAGCCAAATCCTGAGGAGCCCGTACTGGGGCCTGGTCTTCTTGACCTGGGCACAAAGACAAGTGATGACATCTTATATGCCATCTCCAATACAACTGGCAGAGTCAGTGTAGGCATTCCGAAAAGACATGTTGCTCTAGGTTCACAATGGCACTCCAACAAAAAAATTTATGTTTGAAGTTTTTATATAGTACCTATCATAAAATCACTGGCATTAATACCTCTTAGCTCGTATATTTCACAATGTAAAGGTCCTATCAACAAAAGGTAAAAGCTAGTGGAATGCTCTGCCTTGCGAGGTTGTTCTTGTTGCAACTGCAGAAACGTTTTTTCT
Organism: Ixodes ricinus; assembly: GCA_037355805.1. Taxonomy (NCBI): domain Eukaryota; kingdom Metazoa; phylum Arthropoda; class Arachnida; order Ixodida; family Ixodidae; genus Ixodes; species Ixodes ricinus. The sequence continues at coordinate 48,819 of JAZHYW010034720.1, read as the reverse complement.
TGTTTGTTTGCCCCGTGTGATAATACCTGATGGCACTGCAGCTTCAAGATGAATAAAGAATAAAGATTGTTTCAAATTTTATGCTGTTACGAGAGTTTAACGAAGTAAATCACACAATGTCTGTGCTAGTACTGAAGTAAAACTTCTGGTAGGTATATTGGCGTGCCTGTTTCAAAAAGAGTACTTTCAATTGCACAAAATGTAGTTTAGCTGCCAAACAGATGTGTGATGACCACTGTTATGTTTGTACCCCTTTGTCTATGCAATCATAGCAGCAAATTGATCAAACGTTATAGCCTCAACAGACCATCTTCAGTTAGAACAATCCAAGGACACCAACCTTGTCTATAATCTCGGGGCTCACCGATGCCGTGGCATTCTCGTCCAGTGATGGAGGCATTCACCGGTGCGGTGGAGTTGGTGTCCTTCAGGGTGTGGCAGGCGTCTTGGGGCAGCTCCAGGGCTAGTTCAGAAATCTCTTGCACGGCCGTCTCAAAAAGGTTGAACTTGTGCAGCTGCAACCGATTGCCCGCAAATTACGACCAGGCATGCAAATAGAAGCTAGGCGATTCAGAGAAGAAAAGTTTAACATGAGATATCATAATAGGAAGGTCCCCATGACCATCCTGTATGTATGTCCACAACATAGGTATTGATGGCCCTTTCTCTCATTCAATCTTCCCTGCTGCAGTGCCTTCTCCACATCTGCCAATACACCATTGCCCCATTTGTTCCCAATTGCCTCTATCAATCAATCATTCAATCGATTAATCCAGTGGTTCTCAACCACTGATATTTAGTGGACCCCTTGTGGATCAGTGGAGATGATGGAGGACCCTGTTTGTAGTGAGAGGAAGGAATATGTATAGGTAAATTACGATAATGATTTAATAAATGCATGTAACTAAGGGCTGTGTGAAGTAGACTTCTTTCATTGATATACACGAGAAAATTCACCGAAAAGTTGGAACGTTTCTTCTCAATCAGAAAAAAGACAACTTTTATTGCCGTGCTCGAGTGATGAGGCAGGGCTTCACAGACCCCTAGGAATGCCTTCGCGGACCTTTGGAGTCCGCGGACTCCAGTTTGAGAACCACTGGATTAATCAGTCAATCAATGCCCTTAATACTACTCCAACCTTTGCCCTTTTTAGGTACATAAGAAATACCTAATCATACCTGAAAAAAGCCAAAACTAGGAAAGACACTGAAAGACCCGAATGCAAGGGTGTGTAAACATAAGATTTATTTTTCATATAAACTGAACACAAAAAATGAACACAAAAAAGGCAAAAAAACTGAATTTGAGTATTAAATTAAATATTGAATGTACACATAATATAAAAAAGTGGCTAGTATTTTAATCAAGCATTCAAATCAAAACTTACGTCAGCAGCTAACTTTGAGATTCTTTGTGAGCAACTGTCAGGTTCCACTGGTCGAGGGCAAGCTGTTGGCAAAGGGAAAAAAGGTGTCCTTCCAGGTTAATTGCAATAGCAAAAAAGGTGCGATATTTTAAAGAACCACAAGGTCTAACTACAAAAACAAATTTGGCGGCAAGATTACAAGACGTGATGTGAATGAGCAGCATCAGCTGGTGCAACATTTTGATGATATCGCATCATGATTAACCCCTTGTTGACAGAATGTTGCCTACAGGCAACAAACTACTTTTTATTTTTTTAATAGTTTTGGTTTTTACTTTTTTAGTCTAGTAGTCTGGCAACAGTCTTGAAGATCAAAACTACAGCACGATCTAGTAAAACGATATGCAAATGGTTGACGAAGAAAAAAGAAGTTTGGCACGCAAATATGTAGCTACCGAGAACGGGAGAATGGCGAGCATATCACTGCTGTCCTCGCCCTCTTCCAGTGCCAAAGCTACTCTACGATAAACGCGCGCATGCTCTGTTCGTTTTTGTTAACACGACACTCGCTCAGTACAACAAGCCTGGTACAGATGACGCTGTAAAAGTTTTCTTTTATATATATATATTTTTTTTTTTTTTTTTGGGTGGGGGGGGGGATGAGTGAAGATTGACAAGTGCAGCCATCGTAATATTGTAAACGAAAAGGGGAGAAGGTGATTATTGAATTTATTGCATTAAAGTTAGGTCAAGTTCCGAGAGAATGCCCACCCCCGAGAGATTGCCCATCCCGCTTTTCTGGCTAAATATCTGCAACATAAGAATTCCAAAACATCGCCTCACCCCGATTTCGTCGGCATCACGCGATGTCTGACGGGAATCATATTCACAGCGCAATTCTCTGCACCGGCACGTCTGACAAGCGAGTTCATAGCGGGTTCCCGCATTTTTGTCCGCGAGCTGCACGCGCTATATCGGCTCCCCGTGAGCACATGAGTTGTTCCCGCATGTGTGTTTCACTATAAAATGTGATTCTGCTGCATCTGCAGTCTGCGGTATCCGTTCCCGTGACAAAGTTTGCAGCGGATTCCCACATTTTTGTTTGCGCATCACTCGCACGCACGATCTCGATTCCACACGAGTTGTTCCCACGTGTACATTGCATCGTGAAATAGTTTCTGCTGCGTTTGCGATCTGCGGTTTTAAGGCGAAAGCCTTACTTGTCCCACTTGAGCAAAAAAGCGCTGAAAAAGCCGGTAAAATGCAATTGCGCGGCTTGCAGCACTCAATGGGCGACCCTACTTGTCCCATTACCTTGGCGTCATCCTTGCAGTCGCCCCAGAAGCCGTCCTAGACCTCCAGGACAACCTCACTTATCACATTACATGAAAAACAAGCGGCGGTGGCATTGTTGTGCCCAAAAGATGGCCATAAAAATATGTCATCAAGCGTCATCAGCGTGATGTCATCAAGCGTCATCACACATCATCAGCGTGATGTTACCACCGGAGTGCCGCGTGCAAAAGGTGCGCTCGGACTTCATCTCTGCTCGTCGGTGCTTTGTACGATGGACTGCGAGGCATCGGCGTCTACATCTAAGGCCTCGACATTGGCAGCAGTGTCGACATCCACAGCGGCTCCTGCAGGCAAACGTGGCCGCCCAAACAAATATGCTACAGCCTCTTAAGTGTCCTCCTCTAAACGTCGTTCTAGACGTCGTCCTCTAGGCGTCGTTCCTGACGTCGTCCTAGAGGTCGTCCTAAAAGTCATCCTAAACGCCGCCCTTGACATCATCCTAGAGGTTGTCCTAGAAGTCGTCCTAGATGTCGTCCTCTAGGCGTTGTCCTAGACGTCATCTTCTAGGCGTCGTTCTCGACGCCATCCTAGACATCATCCTTAAGGTCGTCCTAGAGGTTGTCCTAGACGTCATCCTTGACTGGCTTTTCGTCTTCCTACACGTAAGCAGTCTTAAGTGTACTCGTGTAATTTTTGTTCCCGTAACATAAGAGCTTGTAGCAAACTACCGCGTTTTTGCTCGCGATCTGCGCGCTGGAATGTCGGTTCCAGTGACAGGCAAGTTTGTAGCAGGTTCCCGCATGTTTGTTGCACCGTAAAACTTGAATCTGCTACGTCTGCAATTTGCGCTATTCTTTCTCGTGAGATGCGAGTTCTTGGCAGGTATCCATCAATCGCGCCGTGAAACACAAAGCTGAGGCGTCCGCAACCTGTGGTATCCTTTCCCGTGACACAGGAGTTCGTGGCGAATTCCTGCATGTTTATCGCATCGTAAAACGCGAATTTGCGGTGTCCGCAGTCTGCGGTATCAGTTCCCGCGTCACGTGGTTTGTGGCCGGTGCCAGGGTGTTTAGCATTAATTTTTAGTATAAAGTTTACCTGCGGCATCTGCAAAGATAGCCCACCCCATGTTCTTCACCACTTATCTCTTCATTTTGGGTGGGCTTTCTTTTGGAACTTTACGGTAAGCTTCTGTTGAATACTATGTAATGTAATCTGCTGCAAAATTAAAAAAGAAAAAAAAGATTTAAACGATTTTGTTAATACATATATTCCTAAAGTACAATTAGTATTCTTCACAAGAAACTCCTGTCATTTACTAAACATCCTGCACTTGTTGCTTGAAGCTATCAACACATCACAGCCACTCTACTTTGAACAAACTGGCAATGAAGAAACAAGGTTTTTTAATATTAATACACACTTTACTGTAAGTGCCTTTTTACTGACCGTTTCAGCAACCTTCTTGATATTCACTTGTCTCTTGAGCTCCCTCGAGAGCATGTCGGCTTGCTTGCTTGTGAGGTTGCAATAGCGGCTGCGAAGTTCCTGCTACAAGGAAAAGCCAGGTCTGATCAATTTAACTGCCCCTCTTGCAGCTATCAAAAAAACAGTTTGCCAGTATACAAAGTTGTCAGATGCTTTTTGTGATGTGTCGTAGGCATACGTCCAAGAACAACTGCAAAAACTGGCAATAAGATTTTTTTTTTTTTAAGTTCATATTGCATGAAGCAATAACCTATGAGGGTAATGTTACATGATGCCCGGAGGACAAGCGACGCAGAATAAGATCTGAGAACCATGTGACTGCTAGGGAAGTCCACAGCTAGGCAAGAGCGGAGAATAGGAGAGGAGGAAACAATTTGATGTGCTGCGTGGAACTCGGGGGAATGAGAGCAGCAATGTGAAATAAAGAGTGAAGTTAACCTTAACAAACTTCGAATCTCCCCGAGTCACTCAAATTCATTGTCTCAAATCATATTGCCTTCTCCTGGCGAGGTTTCTAAGGTAGCAAGTAATTAATGTCCTCGGTACATGAAATACTTGCACTAGATGGCAAAAAGGTCTTTAAAACTTTGTACACCCCCATAGTATTCCATGAAAGGGATACAATGAAATAAACAGCACTAATCGACGACACTGCATGTATGCTGAATGAAGTACTTACAAAGTCTTCTGTCACAGTCGACGTATTAAAAGTGAACACATCTGGCATGTCCTGGTCCTCACAAAAAGAGATCTTGAGGACCTCAGGTGACAAGAGCAATGCCTGTAAAAGGTGCCACGGAATCAATGTGTGATGCAGCTGATAACAATGTAACATAATTGCTACTTGTTGCACCTTTTTTTTTGTTCCCTTGGATTTGAGCTTGTTGAGCTGACCTTAGAGGAGGCTATAGTGAATTGAAATGGCACTCAGAAACTTCACTAGACCATTGTTGCACTGCATGAAAGCTGCAATGTGCTTCCATTTTGTTGTATGTGTAATTTATATTTTGTCCTGCTTTCATCCCCTGGTAAGATCTGTAATACTATTTAAGAGTTTAATCGAATGAGTAATCTTTGACTGAAGGAATCTACCATCTTTTCACTGCAAGGACAGTCTGTGACCTTGAGAGGCTACACCTTTGGCCAAACAAAAAACATCTTGTTCATCTCGAGCTTCGAGAATTGTGTGTCTGGAAACTTTAAGCTCAACAAACACAATGGTGATTACTGTATTTACATAGTTTTAGATTATTCCCATTCATTAGAATGAACAATACAAATGCAGTGGGCTCAAGTAAAAACCATGTGGAACCATATAGGTCGCTTGGTATGACTGTAAGGGCCCACAACTGGCGCGAGTGCAATGAGTGAAGCTTTTGCACTGCAATTAATTATATATTTTGACATTTCAAGCAGGGATGGGCGAATATTCGGTTATTACGAATAGCCAATCGATTTCTGTTCTGTTCGGCATTCGCTTCGAATCGAATTTAAGTATTCAACAATATCGAATTATTCGACCGTATAGAATTATTCGACCTTTCCAAATACAGTCAAACCCGACTATATCGAACCCGTTTACATCCAATTATTTCTTATATCGAACAATTTTTGTACACAGTAATGTTACAGTGATAATATATAGCAAAAACTACGGTTACATCGAACAAAAATAGCAGCCGCTACCGATATATCGAACTGCCAAGAGCGCTGTTTGTTTGCAAGCTGGCTTTCCCCCAATGCGAGCGGCCGCGTTGGGGAAAGCCAGCTTGCAGAGCACGCTGTGCTTTTTTGTTGTTTTTTTCCGGGCGGCCGCGTTTTACCCAATACTCACCTAGAATACAAGGCCTGCGCATGACGTTTCGTTAGTAGATCCCCGACCCGCCCCAAGCGGCAAACAGGCTGAAGCTTGACGAGAGTATGGGCCGCGTCCCAACTACGTCGCATTCACTTGCGGCCACGGCTGTGTGCGTGACTGCTGAGAGCGAGCTGATAGCGAGCTTCCAGTTCATTTGCAACGTGCACGCGAACACTCCCTCGGCCAGGAGCGCGAGCTAGCACGCGCTCCTGGCTTTGAGACGGGCATTTCTAGCGCGCGCGCTCGTTCTGCGGAAGAACGCTTCAAAGCAGCGACCCGGAGTACAAAAAGCGACCTCGAAAATGGCGTCCAGTGCTGGCGTCCAGCGTCTAGCGAAGGGCTTTGCAGCCCTTTGCAAAGCAGTAAGGCAATTTCACTCATGCATTTGACGCTCCACGTGAACGTCTAACTTCATCGTATGATATAGCAACAGACACTCGGCGTGAGCATCTGTTTCATTATCTGCTACGCAAACCACTGAAGCAGGTGATGGAGCAGACGACGTCGCAGACGATGTAGCAGACGATGGTGCTCATCCGGGCTAGCTAGGGGCGCTGAGGGGATCTACTAGTGATGACGTTTAGAGGAGGAAACGCGCAGGCCTTGTGTTCTAGGTGGTATTGGTTTACCGCCCGTGTTCCTTCTCCCCGCTCCGTCCGCAAAAGAAAATATTATTTTTTCTACCAAACAATTAACGCGGCCGCCCAAATAAAAAAAGCCAGTTTGTTTTGTTAGCTGGTTTCCCCAACGCAGCCACCTGTCTTAGGGGAAAGCCAACTTGCAAAGCAAAACGGGACTCTGCAGGAGAAGGTGCTCCTGCTCGGACGTGCTCAGTGCTCTCGGCATAGTTCGGCGCTAATACGCGAATATAGAAGGCTGCGGCCTCAGCATTTTTGGAGTCCGTCGATAGCGTAGAAAAATATCGTTATCGCGGATGCAATGAAGCAAAAAGCAGCAGAAGATGCAAGACTACTTCATTGTGTAATATTTCAGCAGAAAGTGGATTTTTGAGAGTCTAATTCATTAAAACTTTTATATCGAATTATTCGCCATATCGAACTGGTACACGTTTTCTTGCGAGTTCGATATAAACGGGTTTGACTTACTCTGGCTTGGATTTCCGGCCAGGTGGCGCAAGTTTCCGACCATTTCGTGCTCCCGAACTCAATACACTTGAAATTAACAATTACAGTACTTCTAATACCAAATAAGGGTAAATATAAAACTATAGTTTAAACATATCTTGTAGTATTTGTTGCTTATACTATTCGAAGTATTCGATTCAAAATTATTCGGCCAAAATCGCTATTCGCTTCGAATTCGATTCGGACCCAAAATTCTCTATTCGCCCATGCCTAATTTCAAGCTAATCTAAGTTATTAGAATGACCAATAGGAAATCAGTTGGAACCAAAATCATGCGGCACGGTTATAGGTCGCTCGGCATGACCGTAAAAACCGATTCAGACATTTCCGCTTGCACGTAACCGACTGCACTACGAATCTTTGCATTTCCTTAGGACGTATTGCACAGACCTCGGTCGCCAAGGAAACTACCCATCATAACCAGCATAAGTGGCTCCTAACAAAAGCCAAAACAGCGTGCTAAGAATGAATACAGAGAATAAGGAACTAAAACAGGACAAACCTTGCCCTGTTTAGTTCCTTTTTCTTTGTTTTCGCTCTTAGCCCTCTGTTCTGCCTCGTTAATGTACCAACTCACCCTCACTGCCACCTTTGTGGGGCCCTATTGTAGCCGGCCACACACGAACATGAATGTCTGAACCAGCCTTAAACACTCGCAACTGATGCAGCGCAACGGGCAAAGCCATCACACTGCAACTTCCAACACCCACGGAGAGTTGCAATGTCTGCAGCCAGATTCACTTACCACGAGGCTGGAGGCCGCTTCCTCGGGGTCCACCCTGGGTGGCGGCCACGACCTCCCGTCGGTGTCCAGGGTCCAGCGCAGCACGCCGAGCAGGAGTGCAAACTCTTGGTGGTGCGAGCGCATCAGCCTCAGCAGAAAGCTCAGGTGCTTGAGGGACATGGGGCTCAGAGTCCCGGAGGAAGGGGAACCCATGGGGACGGCGGGGAAGGGACCTCCCACGAGCCGGCGGAGGGCTTGGGGGATGGGCAACGACTGCGGGGACTGGGGCGACGTGCTCGCCGCATTCACGAGGTCCTCCTGTTGTCGACCAAACACCGAAAGGTACACCTGCAGTGAGAGAAGAATACATACTGGATTAAAGCCAAACTAGGTTAATAGTTTTCAGGAGTGCGTACCAAAGGGTCCCATGATGCCTTTGTTCAATGTCTAATTGGCCTACTTTCACATTCGTAAAGAGTGGAGATGAGGGAGAGCACCGTGAATGGAAGCCGTTGTGGTGGCTGTGTTTACATTTTGTTCAGAAAGGGTAACTGACAATAATCCGGTGCCCTTTAAATAGAAAGGCAACTGCTGCTGTCCCAAAGGGTGTAATGCTCTCACTTTAGGGCTTTGATTTTATCACTGCATCATCCTTTAATTCCTCTTTTTAAATTTCAGTTCGAGCACTGGCACCTCCAAAAACTTACGATAATGAGCTGTAGGCACAGCATGAAACAACTGCTGAGTAGAAGCTTGGAAAAAATAATTTTAAACATACATATGCATCACTCAGGAAATTAAAAGAAAATTCTAACTTTTTCTGCAATTAAATAAACATGTTTCTGTGAAAGAATAGTCATATTTGTTTATGATCTTAGGGTCCAATGCAAAATATGTTAGTACTGTCCATTAACTAACAGATAATGAAACTGTGAACAGTAATACCCATGCTTTGTCACAGGGCGCACCACAATAATGTTTGCGAAGTACCTGCACTGACTTGGCATGAATGCTGTTATTATCGACCCTGGCACATGTCCACTACCAGTATGACCCCGCGTGCCACACAGTCTTCCTTCCGTGACTTTGATGCCATCTGTTGTAATGAACAGGATGTGCTTGTTCAGTACTATGGCAGCACTGACAGATAATTAATTGTGACGACTTCTATAAACTTACTGGGGTTCCAATAAAAAAAGTGTCAGTGAAGCTCAATCTTTTTGAGATTGTGTTTTTCAAACTCTGTGCGACCACAAAATGAGCACATACGGCAGTCCAACACTTCCACCCTCCCTAACAACATGAAAACACATCTTTGCAGTACACGTATACACAGTGGAGAAGTGCATACCAATAGCCACCAAGAAGTACTGAACCTAAGTTAATAATCTTCCATGTGTGCTCTTCAAGAGTTCCTTAAGCTTATTAGAATGTCACATTAAATATATCACCATCCCTTTAATTTCTAAATATATTAAATTACTAATTCCTCACTCACTACTTCCCTTCCCATTTACATGAAATTGCTTGAAAGAGATTGTTACAAAGGAGGTGCTTTCAAAGTTGTCAACACAACTAAGGCCAACTCCTCCAGTACATACACTTTCGTACCAAAAAGAATAATAATTGACCTCGATTAAAAAGACGCCACAGAATGAAGTCTCGAACGAGGCAACAAAAAAGGACTGTCCATCAATGGTGAATACAGATAGGGCTCATGAAGTAAAGCTAAGCCTCATGTTATAACAAAAAGTTTGCAGCTGTATTTCGATCAACCCGTAAAACAAGCGTGTGTAAAATTGCATTTTACGAGAACAGCAGCCAGCGCTCAAATTTGGCATCTGTCTGCCTTGCCACCAAGACTTTTCAAAACGTTGCCTTGTCAAGTTTTTTTTCTTCTTTCTTTTTTTTTTTTTTTGCAGTGACATTGAGAAATTACAAGATGAGGCGACAGAACATTGCGTGGAGCGACTCAATGTGTTGTCAACACGCAGCGCATGCGAACACACACACGGTTGGTTTGCGGCACACAAGTTTACAGTTGGCCAACTGTGCCAACACTAAGACAGCGCGTCTACTGGGTTCTTAACATGTCACCGACTATAGGTTCAACTGTGTTGGGCCACAGCATGCAATGGATGCTAACAAGATCTGGGTTGGCCTCTATGCGGAGCGCAAGTTCGTCTGCTTTCTGCACATGGGTTGCGATAATGTCAGAATGCTGAGCTCTTATTGGCCAATTGAAAACAAAACAGCAGGTAGACCTCGAGGCATCTAGCATCGAGGTCTACCCACTATCCTTTCAATCAAAGCCAATGAGAGCTCGGCGTCATTCTGACGTCACCGCAACTCCTGCACAAGAAGCAGACGACTTGCTCTCCGCATAAGAATACCATTCCGCATTAGTACCCTTTCTACTTCATCATTTTTAAAAAAACCTGAGAGCAACTGACTTGTTTCATGTCCAGAGAAGAGTTGAGCAGGAAGTCCAGATCTCTCGACGGCAGCGACAGGTTGTTCACCAGGACTTCCTTGAGCTCCTTAGGGTCCTTGAGGAAGTAGTCCATTCTCATGGCTGGAAATAACATGAAGGACATTGAAAGTCTGCAAGTCGATGCTGTCGAGTAAACGTCAGGAAATGAAGGGCACCCGGTGAAACAAGCGAAGGGAACTCGAGAGCAATGAGGAAGGAAGGCTGAAACAGATATTTCAATGTCTGAAAAACATTAATAAAAATTTTAAGAGACACTTTATCAAGTTTTGAGGCATGCAAGTAAAGTGCAGGAGATAAAAGATATAGCAGTCTTGTGTTAGTCCACAGTAGAGTCACGGTGATAGCTGCGACAAGACAAGTCACTGCAAAGTCGTTGGGCTTCGGCGTCGCGCTCACGCACCGTGAGGTGCGTGAACAAAAGCATTTGGAACAAAAAAGACATCTGACCATTTGGTTCCAAACGCTTTTGTTCCTCCTTTGTTCCGAAACGCGTGAATGGGCGTCTCCCGGCCCGAGTTTTTGGCGATGACAGTGCTGCAACTGCATTTTGTTATGGGTTATTTTTTTGTTCCAGAGAGTGCCTGCTGTAGGCATTGGTTACTACAGAAACCCTAAGTACAGAGCGGGTTATTAACGCTGTGGCGTGGCTAAGTGGTAACGCCTTCACTTCGTACGCAGTGGACCCAGGTTCGATTCCCACGGGTGGCAGGCAGTCTTTTTCAAAAATTTGGCAACGTCGACGACAGACGCCCTACATCGCCACGCCAACTTCAACATCAACAACTACTACAGCTACAACATCAACAACTGCAACTACAACAACGGACATCATTTCCAGTGGTGGGAAGAGACCATAACAGCTATCGCTGTAAAACAGCAGCCAACCAAGGCAGGCAGCCTTGGCTGCCTGCTTCGGTTGGCTACTTTGAGTTGAGGAAGGGTGGTTGAGAAATTAAGGGAGAGGAGACACGGCTGACTTGCAGCCTCTGCAGGGACACCAGACATAAGAACATGCGTGCATGCGAACGTAACCTTGCCAGAACATGCAAAAACATTTACACACTCCACATGCCTAAAAATAGCCAAAAGTAGATATTGAACTAAATAAACGGATAAGAATAAAAGAAGTAAAAAATTATCAGGTAATAAAGAATAAACAGATAATAAAAATTAAAACCGATAAAAAATAAACAGGTAATAGAGCAATAAATGGGGAATGAGGAAAAAGAAAAGAAGCAATAAACAGGAGAGACAGTATCCAAGATTAAAAGAGAGAAAAAAAAACAGCCCATATTTTTATGAAGCAGAATCAAACGTTTCAAAACGATCACCTTCATTTTAGACGCAGTTTCCCACTGTATCGAAACTTCTCAAAGATTTTCGTTATCCTGGAATGCCCAGACCCCAGACCTCTAACAAACTGCAGCGAAAATAGCCATAACAATGCAACCTGTGGCCTGCGTAGCAAGGCGTGCCAAGGCTGCACTAGAGTCATCAAATAGGCTATGCCTGAAAGCAACAACACATGAGCCATCTTGGTGCATAAACACACACTGTTGCCAGTTGCCGGAAGCTTTATCTGAAACTGAAGGAAACGCTTTTCCGTCCTCCATAAGTGCTGAAACATGCAACGACAAGGCATTGCAAAAGCTTACAGACCATGTGAACAACAGTGCACGTACTAGGGAGCGTTTGGCTCATGGTTACGCATCAATGTGTGGTTCAGATCTGCTAAGATGGTGCTTGCACCGGAAAGACGCCTCATTTCAAGGGCGGGCACGGTCGAGGAAATTGGGAAGTTTGGGGCACCCGTGAGGGTACTCTGGGAAACTCCAAGGTTCCTGGGAAAACAATTTGAGAACTTGTGCTCTAAGCATAGCCCGTTTGGTGGCTCCGGGCCACACTTGCCGGGGGCCTGGGCGAAGCGGTCGTGCAGGGCCACGGGGTCCTCCACGATGGTCTTGAAGATGGACGGGATGAGGTCCATCTCCCCGAGGGTGAAGCCCGGCTGGAAGAAGTTGTGGTGCTTTGACACATTCTTCAGCCGCTCCAGGAAGGACGTCACCCTGCCGAAGTCAGAACCGAAGAGGGGGTGTAAGACGCATGCAGAGTGCGGCAAATTGTAAGTGCCAACGTCGGTTGTAATGAGAGAAAGAATGAGAAAGAGAACGACAGAAATGAGGAAAGGAAAGCACATGAAAGGTTAGGCGTGTTCGTTGTGCCAAAACGAGTCGATTTGTTCAAGCTGTTTGTCAGCTTCATTTTGCACAATGCCGGTCTTTTTGTGCAAAATAAAGCTAAAAAACAACCTCGTAAGTGGCGTTTTGCCTTTTTTTTGTGTATATACTCAAGCGTCGCCAGCAATCGGCCCCATTGGGACCACTGATGTCCGCGCCTATGCCCCGCCATCTCGAAGCGGCCGAAATGCGCGGGACCTTTCCTTTTAGATTATTATATTAACTCTATGGTCACAACACGCTTCACTTAATCGCTCCTTCTTGACGTCCGGTGCAACAATTTCCGTAAGCAATCAACCGCACATCTTTCCTACAAACAGGATGCAATTAAAGAGAATGGTTGTGGTTTTTGCACCGCGTAACTAAACTATAGTCGGTGACAGGTCGAGAACCCAGGAGATGCTTTGCCTCCTGCACGCACCCGTTGCCTTCCCCTGGGCTCTGGCTGCGCGTGCAACGAAGTGTTATCAAAGACGGAAAGCTTGTGCTTAAGGCAGAGCGTCTACTGCAAGTTCTTAACCTGCCACTGATTACAGACACGGGGACTGCAGAAAACTGATTGAACCACAGCTGACTCGCAAGGTTGACACTAGCTATGAAGACAAGAAGTGCATGCTCGAGAATGTGGCAAGGTGCAAGACAAAAACCGAGAAGCAAAAGAAAAAGTCAGGTTTGTTGTGCGCAGCTGAAGACGGAGAAAACAGAGACAGCCTCAAAATGGCATCTGATGTTTATGCTGTTCCTCACCATAACTTGGTAGTCGTAAAATACTGGCCAAATTTCTACTCTGAAGTAGATAACACAATTTGTTGCATTTCAAGGCCGACTTAACCTGCTCACAACAAATTCAACACACACTTTCTGTGCCTTTCGCCATGGCCATATATGCAAATGCGCTGATAGTTTTGTGACAAGATTTTAATTCTCTGCTGCACTTACGTGCTGTTGGGAAATGTAGCGAATCCGTCGCTGTCCCTGACACCATTATCACAAAAAGCCTGCATCACAGCTATGACTCCGGCCGAGGGAAGTGGAAAGGCCGGGAAGGAAGCTGAAACAAACCAGAGCACAATGATCTAATCACAAATCAATATATAACCAAGTAAGTCATCAAAGCACAAGTAATACCTCTCAATGCAGAATGAAAAAAACAGAGCACTTCTACATAAGCCTTCCAGTGAAATAAGGCACATGTAGTGTCCCATGTTATTAATAAAGCAATTAATTAACTGTCCCGTGCCAGGTCCAATGCACTGACTCAGCCTTCACAAAACTAATTTTGTCATAATCACCATGTTTCTTAAAGGGTAACTGCAAAGAAAAAAAAGTGTATTTTTAAACAGCCTAATTGGGACAAGCATGTCACAATACAATTTTTCCGCCAAAACAAATTTTTTTACAACAATATTTATTGCGCGAGACTGATTTTAGTTTGCGGCTATTTTGACCGTTTTAAATCACGCCCCACAACGTTGGTATTATACATCACGTAGTAGCTGCTATACGTCACGGAGTGACGTGCAAACAGCTCACTCAGCGGGTTGAAAAAGATGGAGTTTCAAATGTGGAGAAGTTGTGACCCCGACTAAGTTACGTCCTGTGGCGCAAATATTGCTAGAAAAATTTGTTGTTTCGCGGAAGATTTGTTTTGCAACATGCTTGTCCCAATTAGGCTGTTTAAAAAAACACTTTTTTCTTTGCAGTTACCCTTTAACCAGCACCCTATAGATCAACACGCTGTTTACAAACAAGCCAGTGTTTGCCCACACAAGGTGTAGGCACTGCGTGAGCGCAGAAACCGGATTCGCGTGAGCTGAAGCTTCTGCGAATGCGCCATGGCGACAACAGCGCCACCGCAGAGGCATGACGTCAGAGTCGCGTGTTGGTCTACAAAGCTGGTTTTAGTAAATAATTATGTTCTGCCGACTTCATTCCCCCAGCAAAGAATTTCACAAATGTTCTAGCCTTACGTAATCCCCCCTGAGCAAAATGATTATATTTCAGTTTTTTTTTTAATTTCTATACAGCATTTGACATGCTCACACAATGCATCCTATAAAACACGGCCCATTCGCCAGCCTATGAATATAGACGAAAAGGCAAACAGCGCACAGTAAACGGGGACTAAAGGAAGTGTTTGCACTTCCTTCAGTCCCCGTTTACTGTGCGCGTTTGCCTTTTCGTCAGTATGATCCAACTAACCAACATCGCCACCCTATGAATATATATATATATATATTTTTTTTCAATATCTTGAGAAAATTGAATTTTTCATTGATGTTCCACATTGCTCCGGTAAACCGCTTTTTTTAATATGGTTTACCATCTACCCCTAACAAGACCTTTGAAAGGTGGCCAAGGATAGTTCAGAGGTTTCTTAGTTCTAACCCCTTGAATCATCCTAAATTTTTGTGTGGTACGTTGCAATCAGATATTTTGCTTCCAGACTGACACCAACTTGTAAAGAGAATCGTATGGCTCTAAAAAAAACATATCACGACTTTAGCCGACATGTTGAAGGCACCATTGTTGGGGAAGGTCGATTTATTTCGTCACTGCTTTTGGACAAGGAAAGGCACACTTTTCAAGTGGCCTTGAGCTTTAGATCAACAGGTTGGACTAGAGCCATAAAATGAGCTATGCTCAGAGTACCGACACTCCATTACCCGACTGCCTTGTGGGTGCCGCTACTTTGTTGCCTAGGTAGTCCATAACAAGATGGCTAGAAGTTGCTTCACTCTGAAGCATAGCTTATATATAGTGACTCTAGTCTGGACCTGAAGACCACTTAGGAAAAGTATACTCACAGGATCCCACGGGGTAAGCAGGCTGTTTCTTCCGTATGCCAATGAGAATGAAGAACAAGACTAGCGGTATGACTAGCTCGAACAGTAGCACCAGCTGCAAAGAGGAATAACAAACATCAGGTCATCCTTTCTAAAAAGAAAAAAATATATTTTGGGACAAGAAATATTCAGAACTTAGCCAATGCTCTCTGTCAAACATACCAGGCTGTTTGTGAGATAAGGTCATAAGATAATGTATTATCTTTGAAGATAAGGTTTGATCTACTAACTGTTATTTGAAAACATATTTTTTGACATCTCTCCAGTCCTTCAAACAAAGCAGAAAAGATATGGGCAAAGCCCTATTTTAAGATATTAATTTTATAAAAATTAACAACACAAGAAAATGCCTTACTACGGATAATAAAAAGAGTCCTCACTTTAAATATTGAATGGCCAGCAGCCGAATATCACTTGACAAGGAGGTGACATTGTGTTGCAGGATACTACCATCTTTCTTTTCTTTTTAGACCCATGGTGATAAAATTGGTGTGCTTAGCTTATCTTACACTCATGGGCTTGCTACAAGGTGATGAAATGATTTACCAACATCTGCTTCTACTTTGGCTATTGCTTGGGAGAGCCCCAAGAGAAGTTTGAGCTGTGTACTGCATTTTCAGTTGAAACAAGGTTATTTTTCTCTTCTTGGAACCAGTGCCTGGTGCCTAGTCTGCATGTAAAATTATTATACACAGCACACCTTGAAAAGTGCCTGCTTTATCATAGCACTCAAAGAAGCTTATCACATATATACAGAAATCATCTTTAACATAACCTGTTATTCATCAAAATATGTCACGTCTCGTCATAATGACGATCTCGGAAAGACCAATCCCTGTATAGTCCGTACCTGTAGACAGTGCGTAGCTGCAAGAAAATATTTTAGCTTTTAAACATACATACAGTCTGTAGACTATAGACCAGAAAATATGGTACAATTCCAGGAGGCCATTCAGATGCCTAGTGACTCATCTGCTTGTTGATTCATACTAGAACCCTTTAGGTGGTGTCACCTCTTTTTTTATGTTTGAGCGTGTGGCAGCTTGCAAGCTGCGGCTATCGGCCTGTCAGAGCAGAATGCATTATCTGCACTTCAAAGCAGTTCGATCCTTGTGCCTTTTGTGTTTGTAAACCTTGCTTTGGTGGCCTTTGCTCTCTTGAATTGTTCCATACAGCAATTCTCACCATGCGTGCCAGTACATGTCAGCTACGCATGCCACTGACATGATTTTATTCATTTCATGGCCAATCCCGCGCTGAACATGTAACAACCCAAGAGGAAACCTCACATATCGAACTCGTTGTTCACTGCATACAATAATGACAGTGTCAAAAATCACTGAGCTCATCATAATTCCGAGCTAAAAAAAAAACAAATTTACTAAGAAATTTAAATTTTTTGTGGCCAAAGGATTTGTGATTTTCTAAATAAAAACATCGCAGCTGAATATGCCTTCCAAGTTTTCGGTAGTAACAAAAAAAGAATTATGTTTTTGTTGGTGAAATAAACTCGAATTATCGAACTAGCTGCGGTTACATCGCGTTAGCAAGAAAAGAAATGCAATGTTTATTTATTTACTTATTTTATCTTAGTTCAACGAAGAAACAAAATATTTAAAAAAGAAATTAACAGAGCACAGGCGCTTGAACCTTTATTTAAATCTTCAAAATCAAATCGACCAAAGTCTTCTTCTTTTTTTTATTAGAAAAACTGAATAATAGAAATGTCAAATGAACCGTACTTTACGCCGAGACATAAGGGCGAACTGTTTAAAGAGGGCAGCTGAGCTCGAGTCACAAGGTGATCGAATTTCGCAACGAACAAACAAACCAAAAAGAAAACAAACGACGACAGCCGTTCCACACATAGTCATGCCTCAACGAAAACGATCGCGACAAACTCACAGGTTTCCGTTTCTTCAGCGTGTAGTTTTTCCACAGCAGTAGCCGCAACTGTAGGTAGAAGCCCATTCTGGCGGCAGAAACGCATTGGAGACGCGCAGACTCGGCGACGTTCTTGGCTTTCCCTCGAAAGCTGCGAGGGAATCAATCAGCTGGGCCGACTAAAACCACAACACCTCGGGCTCGCGTAAAAATGTCACAGATCGACGCAGCTATCCCCAACTTGCGATCGGGCAGGCTTGACGAAGAGGCCAACTTGCTACCGTTCGCTCCGTCAACAAGCGTAGTGTCATTTCTGACGAAGATGAGGAACAATCATCACAACTACCTCGCGTGAACTCGTCCGCGCGACGCCAAGTTGCTGCTTGACACCATCACGGGTTACGTTATGCTGCCACGTTGCGCAACGGCGTTTGATGGCGCCGCAGTCGCTCAGCGCCCCCGCGCCTCAGCGCCTCAGCGCGCATCCAAAATCGATCAAAACACAAATCGCAAGCGTCACCAACGAGTACGTTCGCCTATTACGCTCCTAACCTCAGCGTTACGAATCATTGCTCTTAGTGGTCTATAATGGTCACCTAGCGTAATGGCGTTATCGGCTGGAGTGGCTCTAGGGGCTCTAGGCTGGCCTAGAGTCACTAGGCTGGCCTGCAACTTCGCACAGGTGCAGCAACGTTACTGTGGGTGCAGGCAACGTTGAGTAAAAACTTCTTTTGCTGGAGTTGGTGGAGTCCAGACCATAGAGTTATTACAATAAACGCTAGAGGCTCAGCTGGCGCTAGTGTCTACGGGACTTCCGGTTGCAAATTGAAGCAGACAGCATGCAGTCTACTTTTCCAGCCTCCCTGTGTATTCCCTATGGGAAAACGCGCGTGAATTTTGTCTCTTCGCCGGAAAATAACATGAATAACTTTTGTAATTTCGGTTGTACCGGATAGTATGTACCTTTATTGGTATTGTGAAAGTGTAATTGCTTTAGTTACAGCATTTTTCTTTACCACTGAGCGATGTTAAACTTCGCTCTATTTCAGGCCCAAACCCCTGTTTCAAGGAAGGTATGTGAAAACGAGCGACGATTCTAAGCAAACTAACGTTCGAAAGGAATGTAGAGTGTGTTCAAGGTTTGCTAGCGTTTCGGTGGTGCTTATATATTGCTAATATGCCCGTCCTGTCATTGGATGAAAATGACTCCGTCGTGCATCTTTACGATCGGTTAAAGAAAAACATCCGAACGCAAAAAAATAAAGCACGTGAGCTACGAAAGGTGTGTCTTTTCATTATTTCCTATGTCGGGCAGTTTTTATCGGGCGCCTTTCTCTGGCTCTCCCTATTTGCAAAGGTTTGGAGCGTGCGGGTGATGAACCCAGAACAAGCATCTTCGCACATATTCATGGAGCAGAAGGAATAAAGCAGTGCTTATTTATTGCAAATCTGACTATGTTACGTGACTTTCAATTTATTTTGATCGTCTGCAAGCACAAGGAGTTACTTATCCAGTGTTACTGCGTAGTTCTTGCCGTGTTTCTCGGTTTTCCACATGTCCTTCATTCGTTTGGCACGTATATCCCCCATGCTGGAAAGCGTCGACGCCGTGTTCGCGCTAACAGTGTCCGACAGTGCACAAAAATACACGTACGAAGCCGTTTTAGCACCGTTTTTAATGTGATGAATTTGAAAGAGAAAAGCCGTAACTGACCAATTATTTCGTCTGCGTGACTGAGAAATGTTCCAATGTGCCTAGTACGTACGAGTTATTCGTGATATTTGCTCTTATAATCGAGCGCAGAAGAAAATGCACTCGCTTTTTCCCATAGGAATACATTACCGGAAGTCAAATTTAGACTGCTTGCTGTCTGCTTCAAAATGCAACAGCACACTAGCGCCAGCTGAGCCTCTAGCGTTTATTGTAATAACTCTATGGTCCAGACCAAGATCAACGTTACTTTGGTCTAGATACTGCCAAAAACCAGCTTTGCCAGCTTTATTAACTTTATCTCTTCGCCTTCTTTCGCGAGGGAGAGCTGGGAATACAACCTCGGTCGAAAGCTCATTTTGTTCTCTTCCAGAACACAAGGAAAGGGTACGATCACTGGTAAGTACCATGGCCCTTTTCGCTCCTCAACGCGCGACATTTAAATCTACGCTGTGTGGCAATCTGTGGCGATGAAGAAAATATATCTCGGCGCTCGCGCGGCCCTAAGCGCCGTCCGAAGATCTGATCGCCCATCGCATTTCTCGAAGGTGAGCAAATTCAACTTTACGCGGCACCAGCGGGCCTCCATGGTACGGGCGTGGGGCTGTCGCCTTCCTGCGGTGCCGCACTGATGCGAGAGCATGTGGCCATGTGGCTTCGTAGAGCAAGTCGTCTGTTTGCGCAGGAGTTTCCATGACGTCAGAACGACACCGAGTTCCGGTTGGATTTCGATTGGAAAAATGGGGGATAGATCCCAAGGCAGCTAGCATTGAGGCTCCCCTCATAGCCAATCAGAGCTCAGGCGTTCTAACGTCTCCCCAACTCCTGCAAAATAAGCAGACAAACTTGCGCCCCGCAGCATAGGCGGAGACTTGGGGGGGGGGCATGGCATCGGGATCAGCTCGTGCCTTCCCTGGTGAGATCTGGGGAAGGCAGAGCCCCCGGCCCGGGCCATGACCCTTACCAAGACGCTGTTTACGTGTCATGTTGTAACGAAGCTTCTAGTTGTGGCATGTAAAATCAAAATAACGCCCACGTTGCCATTATTGACAAAATACATGGGAAATAGAATCCCAGCGTGCTGTCGTTAGCTTCATTGTCCAGTTCTGGCAAAAGGTAACGCAGCAAGCCCCCCCCCCCAGGGAGAACTACTGAGCCTGCCCCTCCAGGAAAATGGAAAGTCTACGCCGCTGCCTCCGCAGCAATGACAGAGTTGGAGCACTGCGGAAACTACGCTAGCCAGCCTTGACAGCGTAGCACAAAATGAAGTTTTCAGCACCCCTACCTAACACGAGCACTGCGTGCAGTGCAAGGGTTGCTCAGGGACACATGCTTGCGCTTTGGCTTTGCTCGCTCATGAAGGGAAACAAATTGTATTCTTTACTTCCCTAGAACTGCACCCACAGATAAATAAATTTATGCAACCGTTTGCACATTGCTTTGCTTATTTTATGTGTTTAGTTATGGTTGCATTTCCAAACGGTATCAATTCATGATTTTGTTGTTAAACATCTGCCCGATTAAACTTTTCTGCTCATTACGTATTTAATGTTGTTAAACGAACTGTTAAAATTCTCACCTTCGGTATGCACCAGAGAGCTTACATCATAACTTTGAGTGAAGTCGATGCTATACAAGCACGAGCATATCTTGAACGATGCATTCATCTCACGAGCACGCTTGCACAGCAGACCCGCTCAATGCACTGCTCTCACTCTTGCAGTGGAAGTACTATTTCGCCTGGCATACAGCTGCGAGAGTACCATATATGCTTACTGTTGCACCACCGAATGGCATACTGCTGTGTGCCCCAATGCTGCTCCGATGCCAAGAAAAAGTTTCGCGACGTGTAGTTTCTCGAGGTTCTAACAGATGGCAGCTACAGAGACAACTGAATCCCAGCTACACGATGCATGGTAACTATCCCGAACACAACACCAAACTGCAGCAATCTAGCAACCACACTACTTTGTTTCACCTTACAATAGACAGCAGACAATGCTACGAGCCACTGAAGCCAATCCAGTGTTGTACATGTGTCGCATGACCGTCAGGAGAGGCGCAGCGTGCATAGTCACGCGACTCTTTCGCAGCCGAGATGGCTCGTAGCGTCCGCTGCGGTCTGTTGTATGGTGAAACGGAGCATAGAGAGAACACGGAGACGCCCGTTGAGAAGAGTTGTTCCCTCAGCCTTTGAGGACTGTCCCTCGCGTCACCAGCGCAAAAACGTGAAAAAGAAACGTCAGCAGCATCAGAAAAAAAAATCACCTGCAACAGCAATGTCCAAAAGGACTTCACTCTCTGAAACGTCCAGAAGCATTCAGACGACATGCAGCACTTGCAGCATACTTGCTTATTTACTCGAGGGCGATCGTTACAACATAGCGACAATAACGGCCTTCCAGATGGCAGGCAAGCGAAGCAGCAGTAGTAATTATACCGCTGCCCAATATTCTTTTTAAATTATTCACAGAGGCTGGTAAATCACTCCATAAATGTTTAATGGCACGAAACATCACCTTAATGTCTACCGTACATCCCTCCCTCTCTCTCTCTCTTCTCTCTCTCTCTGCCGAACCTCACCTTGTAGAGCGTACAAACGTCTTTGTAGTTTCACTTCATGCACGCGTTAACATCTTATGTACACAAAATATATCATATTTTAATATTTATATCTATCTAGTCTTTGCACCAAAACAATGATAGTACTCACACACTGTAGCTGTAGGCAAGCCACAATTGAGACAACGGGCTCAAATGATTCTCCTCTTGCATTAGTGTGCTGTGGTAGCACAACTTATTCGGAGTCGTCAGCGGGGAGCCCGAAGGCAAGGGAAATTGTTGCTATTGATATGTATACCTCTTAACAGACCCAACTGCGAATGGTTTATACGGAGACTGAAGTACCTGTAAAACCATGGCACGTGTCAGGAAGTAACAGCATCGACAACTATCTTATTTACGCATGAAATAATAAACACATAGGACAGAGCACATAACACGATAGCTTTTAACTAGCAACAAACAAGAATGCATTCTTGTTGCTGGTTGAAATATGTGTTCCGTGCTCTCTCCTATGTGTTCATTCTTTCGTGTATAAATGATCCTTACCAACACGCTCAGTTTTTAATAATTATACTATCTCTTTTCGTTGGCAAACCACGCAGATTACCCATCTCCTGCAAAATAGAATTACTTGATCCCGTTGTCTTAAAGACGTTTCAACAAGGCATTTCTAAGCTGCCACGACGACTCTGATAACCAAAGTAAAGACACCTTTAACATGACTCATGAAAGACTTGTTCCATCGGTTGGTCAACACTTCTCGTTGCTGTGACAACAGCAAGAGCTCCTCGGAGTTAGTGTCGCAAGACTTCTTTATTCATGGCTGAAACCCCATGCTTCCAGGAAGGGGGTCCCTCCTGACCAAGCTGTACTCCCTCACTCTGCCTTAGGAATACAGTGCTGGAGGATTTGTTCTTAGCATGGTAATTCCACCAGTTCACCACTACAGTTTCATAACATGTCCAAATATTTGTGCCAAACACTGCAGAAAATCACAACCAATAACATAACTTTTTTTTTTTTTTGGGGGGGGGGGGGGGGAGGTAATGTCCGACTTGGGGATTTGGTGGGGGGAGGGCTTCAGTCAGCCCCATGAGGCCCTCCCCGCCCCCTCTCCTCCTCCCTCTGTCTATGCCATTGGTTGGGACATATAACATGAGGGAGCATTTCCCATGCCCACCAGATTTCCACACTACATGGAAGCAATCTAGTGTATAAAGGGTGTGGCATGACGCCAACACGAATTGTTGCCTTCCTGTCATGCTACCACGTCCAGTATAGAGCCACGAACAACGGGCAAACATGACAAAGTACATCTAAACTGGCTGAAGATCTCAAAAGCCATAAAACTATGTAGGGAACTACACAACGACACGGCACCACAAGTACACCCCACAGAGTTTTCTGCAACACCAGGGCTCCGATTTTTAGCCGACGTCAAGATCCCCTGTAATTACTAGCCATACAAAATGTAGAAATGACATATGAAAACCATAAGTTCAAGTTATGTAGTTTGAGCTTATTAAAATGTGTACTATAAGTTTAGTACCAAACAAACAAAGGACAAACAACAGAAAAGAAGCAGCGATATATTTCTTTTTAATTAACAAGTATCTCGGAGAAGGTCGATTTGATAAAAGCACAAAAGGATGTGGCACAAAACTGAAGCAGGCACAAAAAAAAAAAAAGAGCTTAAAATTCAACTTCTCTTATTTACAGAACAGGCTTTGAAAAAATGAAGTTGGTGCATCTGTACACAACGAGTGGAATGTTGATGCCACAAAAAAGATGCAGGCATTAGAGTTAGTCAGTGTGGACATTGTTGACGAAACAGTTGCTCACATGAGCGACATCCACGCGAGAGCTTGCGCAAAAAAAGACATTCCAACATCTTTTTTTAGGAAAACGGAAGATCATGAGCAAAGGGAAGTATTTGTGACAAGACACTGTCAAAATTTTTTGTATAAAACATCAGGCTCCTTATTGTGCCTGCATCAAACAAGAAACAAACATAATGTGTTTAAAAATGTGAGCACAATTGTCACTCAAAATCCTCATGCTTTTTCTCTCAAAAATTGCCAAACATTTAGCACTTCAAGCTATTTTTTTGGAGTTCCAGTCTGCATGAGAATTCAAAATTTTCATAGGTATAAATGTTTCTAAATGTGAAACAAAACCTGCTCAACTTCCATCTGCAAGTCTAGAGGGAAAAGGATTATATCTAAATACCATGCACAGTTTGCCAGTTTCCAAGAGGAACACAAACGTTCAAATTCAAGGCCAACAGACACTCATTTTCTATGAAGAAATTATTCATATGCCAGATATCATTATGTATAACTAAAAAAATATTTCACGAAAAATTAATTTAAAAAAAATGTAACCTCAATATTCTTTTGGTACATCCAGTCTGAAACTTGCCTACACAGATGGGGCAACAAGTGTCCATTTCATACCATCACCGCTTGGGAAGTTAGGTGTGGGCCAGCCCTGATCAAACCAAAGATCATACCGATTCAGAAAAATATTACAAAAAAGAATGGCAGGTTTTCAACGATCGGATCAATACAATCGCGGCAGACCTCCAAGCAGTAAATAAACGGATTCCACATCTCCAGCTAACCGCTTACTCACCCCGACATTGAAAACACTAACCGATACGAATAAAGTTTATCAATTTCAACGTTCCTTAAACCTCGGAAATTCTCAAATATACATTCAGTTTGGCAGCTTTCCAAGCACAGATTTACCCAGCTGCAAAAAAACACTTCATAAGCAAAAGTAGGGCAAGCTCTTAATGGCAAACTCTTAATCCCAGTAATAGGTGCCAGTAATAGTACCTTCCAACATTTTTTAACATCTGAATCCAGTCTTTCCGAGCGTCTGCCCACCAACAACAGCCGAGCATGAAAGACGGACACAGCCAAACATATTTTCAAAATGGCAACGATTTTTTTCCAGACCGGGAAGTGCTTCAAAGAACAACGAGTGTGTTGC
This sequence comes from Ixodes ricinus, assembly GCA_037355805.1. Classification (NCBI taxonomy): domain Eukaryota; kingdom Metazoa; phylum Arthropoda; class Arachnida; order Ixodida; family Ixodidae; genus Ixodes; species Ixodes ricinus. The sequence goes on along the minus strand of JAZHYW010034720.1, from coordinate 24,208 downwards.
CTCTTGAGAGCATCTACTCTCCGAGGACGCAGGTGCGGACGAGCACTTCGGTGACCTTGTAGGGGTCCATGTTGGAGGAAGGCCTGCGGTCTTCGAGGTAGCCCTTGTTCTGCTCGGCGACCGCCCTTGGGATGCGGACGCTGCAGCCGCGGTTGGCCACGCCCGACGAGAAGTCGTGGATGCTCGAGGTCTCGTGGTGGCTCGTCAGGCGGCGCTCATTGTCGCGTCCCTCCTTGGGGTCGTACGCCTCAATGTGACGCTTGTGATGCTTGGACAGACGCTCAATCGCAGCTTCAATGGCCCTGCGCAATTCGGTCGCTGTGTGTTAGGACCGACACTTGAAGATGCGGCCGACATTTGCCTGAGAGCTAGATACGAGGGTCGTACTGAAAGGGCAACAATCGTTTGTATGAGAGTCTGAAAGAGCATGACAATGAGCATTTGGTGGTACGTGGCACTACATCTTGTTTAATCATTGATTGCTATTTGGCACCAACAGGCTGCATAATTTAACCACCAGTGAACGAAACGAAATGGTGGTCCATGAAATTTCATTTCGTTAAAGTGCAACCAAAAAAATTATTGTACTAAAAAAAAAAAAAAAAGTTGCAGAAATTTAGAGGAGGGTTCAGTGTGCTTGTGGAGATCCGTGCACGAGTGCAAGCAGTGCCAGAGGATGGAGGAGACATTTTACAAATAGTCAGACAAGCATTAAACGTCCACCTCAGGGTTGTGCCACAACAGAAGCCAAAAAGGAGATTGTTGATAAACTTGTCAAAGAAGAGAGGTCTTCGAAGAAGACAGACAGAAGACATTAGACGAAATAGTGAGAATACTTGATGTAGGACAAAAGCGAATTGAAGTTATCAGAAAATCTGTTGTGCCCATTGGGTTCCGCTGGGCAACACGATAATGTGCATCCTCGCAGTGCTTGCTTAAGAGGAAAGGAAATTGACAAAATGGGGTGGAAGCTCTTACACACTCGCTTACACCCTATATCAGGCTCCCTCGGATTTTCATCTGTTTGGATATGCGAAGGGTCATATGTAAGGCCAACATTACGAGACAGGCAGCAGTGCATCACTGTCTGTGCAAGGCTGGAAGGAAGTTCTACGGAAGGGGATTTTCAAACTTCCAAACTGATATGGGGAGAGTACATGCAAAGAAATAAGGTATATGTAAACAAATGTCTGCAAAATAAAACAATGCAGTATGGGGATCCCAAACAATACCAGTTAGAAGTACTTCTGGTTCCTGTCTAACCCTGTTTGATGTCAAAATTGTTCCGTGGTCCTTGAGTCTATTTTCTGTGTGAGGAAGCGGCAGGGGGGGGTCCCTCTCTGGTGTCACGCCGTGGGACGCATGAAACTGCCTCACGGGGCGCCGTGGGTTGCCAACCCCCCGATCTAAAATAAAGTATGTTTGTTTATGGAAATCTGAAGGAAATGAAGGTAACAGTTTGTACTAACGACCGACTATAGAGTTTCAGAATAGCATACGCAAAAGCTGTGCATGCAAAAAGAATGGCGTTGTTGCCACTGTACATGTGCCGAATGCTAACTGCCTTTTGCGCTTTGCATGCGTGAACTATCGAAAAATGCGTGCATGTGCACATACTAAGCAAGAAGTTTGTGTTCCTCCAAGGAGGATTCGTGATGTGCGAGAAGTTGGCTAAAGTCAAGACGAGCGCAGTTTGAAAATGGCGGCCCCCAAGACTGCAGCAGTGTCAGCGCAACCGACGTAGGCAGCATCCTTGCATTTGCCATTTTCAATACAAGATAGCACTGCACTCCTACGGATGGTGCACGCCACAAACGGTTTGGAAGACCCAGCAAGGTGGGCAACGATCCCTGGCAACTTGCTGCTTGCGACACGCAAACGCTTCTCGGCGAAGGTCAGAGTACACAAGACCTCTCCTGCAGATCTGACACGAACAGTCAACTGCTTGCATAGCGTTCTTATATTTAAACAAATCTAAAATGTTACTCTATACCGAAAATCCTTTTTTCTCAAGTTACAGCATTTTTTGCATTTTTCTGACGTAAGCGTGAGATGTTTGGGTTTTACGCTGTGGTAGAGAAACACTATTCTAAAACTCTTACGTAACATGTGCTAAGATTTTGTACATTATTCTAAAAGTCTCTTATAGTGGGGTGACCATGCAAGGTTCTTTCTTTTTAAATCTTCAGCCACTAATGAGAGATGACAAACAAATGAAAACAAAATGCTTATGCTGCATTGATTTCAAGCCATTTAGCTAGGTAATGCTAAAATTCATGCAACTCAAAGGGTTACTACTGTAAAATCGAGATATATTAAATGTGCCACATTGTGGGTTATAAATTTCTCTTTGAAGTACATTGTGCAGTCAAGTCGATTGTACCGAAGAAGCACTTTCCAAATATTTGTACCCACTTAATTTCATGTTAACTATTACCCCATACAGGGCATATTAATTACCATTGCGATACATTTTAACAGCTGAATGTCTTGCATCTTTTCAGTCTCCCATATCGAAAAGTTTACAAATAGCATTTTTACGTGACAATCAATCAACCTGTTGCAGTGCAACTTTGTTGAGTTGCACCACAGCCAAACTGTCAGCGGATAACTAACGAGCAAAGCCATCAGTTTCCCACCCAAAACTTTCATAGCTTAAGCCCACAAATTAAAACGTCACTGCTGAAAACCTACTTGATGCCGTTCTCCGCACGCGTGGCCTTGGTGCTGAAGTTAGTGTGAGCCCCGGCACCGTTCCAGTCTCCAGTCATGGGCTTGGGGTCAAAGGTGACCACAATGCCGAAGTCCTCGGCAATGCGGTGCAGAATGTAGCGGGCAACCCAGAGCTCGTCCGAGGCGTGCACTCCGCCGGGTGGGGCCCACTTGGAACTCCCACTGCGGGCAAAGCGTTCCCACATTGCCGACGGTGCCAAGCTCCTCGCATCGTTCCCTCCCCGTGGGTTCGAAGTGCTTTCTTACAATGTTCTAAGCGACCATTCATCGTAGATAGTGCATAGATCTGATTGCGCAAATACCGGAAAACCTCCAGTCTAGTTATACGCAGAACGGAGGCGTTCCGGGGCTGCCCGACAGGTGGCGCTAGAGTGACCGCTAGTTGCAATCGGCTACGACGCACTCCGCCACACACAAATGCACGTCTCATGAACCACCGTTCACACACCCCCAACGGGAGGAATGAAATGCTGCAGCAATAGTCCCCAAAGCTGTGGAGTCTCCTTCCCACGGCTGACGACAATGTATGCCAAAGTCGGCGACTGGTTAAGGCCCCAGCAGACGCTCCGAGAGGGAGTTTTCTTCCGACGCCTCGTTGCATGCACATCCGTCGGGTCCTCGGAACGTCCCCGACCACACTCGGATTGGACGAGAGAGGGACGCACCTGAGAAGGCATGACCTCGGCGTTGGTGCCCGTGATGTTGATGCCCGAGTATAGGCACGCCCGGTAGTGTGCCTCGACCACGTCTCGGTCCCACGACCTTGCCTGCCCCCACCCCGCAGTAGTAGGGGCCCTGGGGTCCCGGGAAGCCGTTCTGGGGCCAGCCGAAGGGCTTGCCCCTGCGTCCAGGAATGTGTACTCCTGCTCAATGCCGAACCAGGGCTCCTCTGCCTTGGCCTTCTCCATGGTCTGGGCGCACTTGTGCCGGTGGTTAGTTTCTGCGAGGGACCAGGAGTCTCGGCTCAACGTGGAGGACTTTTACGTCACACTGTTCAGCGGTGTAGTAGGGGCGGGGTTTCCGGGTCAAAACCCTCAAAATGGCATTGGAACATGGGGGAGAGGAAAAAAAATCCCCAACACAGTTCCATCTCCCCCTAAAGAATTAGTCAACTAAAATGTATTTAGCTGACACTTTTATGGATTACATTGTCTGTGTGACACTAGTAAAATATTGCTTTCCAGGGAAAAAAGGAGGATGGTAAGACGTTTTCCAGGGAAAAAGGAGTGATGGTAAGACGTTTTTAGGTCAGGAAACCAACTAAAAGGCTTCAAATAAAAAATACCAAGGAAGTAAATTTTCCAACACCAGAGTGATAAGGCCTTTGTGAACCCAGTTCCTTTGATGATGTACATGTTTCACGGAACCTTCTTCCAGCAAAATCATGCTCTTCTAAAAAGGCTGCCTACAACGGAAGATCATGGTATAGTTCCTAAATGTAACAGTAGTGGAAGGCTGCTCGTTGTCGTACCATTTCCTCCCCACGGTTTGAAACAGTATTGTACTGCATTTTGTTTCCACTGGTCACGAAGTTTACAAATAAAGTTCCCTAATCTTCAAATCTCCCGCCCCCCCAAAAAAAAGAGCAACCACAACAAGAATAAGCAAAGCGTTTATGGCGGAAGAGCGACCGCTGGCTATCTCACTCACTAAAACTGGCAATGTTTAACGCCGTGCCGTGCACATATGCGGACTCGCTAAAACATTCATTAAACCGGGCAATATTTAACTCCGTCTCTGTGCAAGTCTTGCTTCTCGGCACTTCGTCAATTATAATCGGACCGGAGTTCACATTTCTTCAGGTCCCTACTGGGCCGCAGGTATCACGAACAACACCTCGCACGGTTGACAGCAAGTTGGACGAACGGTTCTGGCTTACCCGTGGGGTGTGGTCGGGCCTGTAGGTCTCGCACATGACTAGCCTGTTGCCGCCCCTCAGAAAGGGTCCGGGAAGACGGCGGCGGGTTTCAGGAACACGTCGGAGTTGGAACCGAGCGCCTGGTACGTGCTGGAGCCGTCATATTCCACATGGGCAGCTCTGCAAGACAGAACAAAGAAAAAAATGCAAGGGACATCCAACTTTGCTTTCTTCAACCTCCTCAACATCAGGAATGTGCTGTTACGTCATGTTTTTCTTTTGTACGATGGTTGGAAGCTCGTCGCTGGAGGCGGGACAACCGACGCACTTCCCTGCTATTGTAACCCCAGTCGGCGAATGTAGCCATTGCACAAGCGTGTCCAGGTCAATGCCAGTCTACGTCATTATTTTTATTCATTTATTCATCGATACTGTGAGGACTTGGAGGGGTTTTACAGGAATGGTAGCATATACTAAAAGGGAAAACATTCACGCACGCACAATTAACAAAAAAATTCTCTATGCATACAAACGGCCTTCTCCAAAATTTTCTATGCATACAAACGGCCTTCTCCATGAAAGTTAAGAAGCACGTGCTGAAGGCTGGGCATCCAAGAGATCTGTGCACTGGGAGAGATGCCGGATCGAAGTTGAGCCCTCACCTTCGGCGGTCTTTGGCACGAAGTTGATGGTGCGGGTCTGGCTGCCAAGGTGCTCGCCGGTGCCGCCGATCCAGATGTACGTGCAGAGCGACTTGTCCGAGGGCTGGGGCAGGTCCAGGTACTGGAACAGGGTGGGCTTGCCCGCCAAGTCCGTCAGCCGGGCATCGTCCGCTGCGGGAAGTCCGAGCGGATGTGGCGCGGTTATTATATAATCGACTGACTCCGACAACGATTCACGTTACAAGGACACTGAAATCTTTCTGCACACGGTGGATGGAGTACCGCATACGGCTCTGGTAAATCATAAATGTGTGTTCTCAGTCAGCTTTTCACAAAATTCACCAACATTTTTTTTTTATTATTTTAAACCTTAAAGCTAGAGGTTAGCTTCCGGTGTCGAGTCTTGTTTTCTGTGGATTGGGGAGATACGGGCCTAACAATACAAATTTCGCTTTACTGCCGCTTATTGCATGTTTTAGGCTGCGCATGTATACTGTATTATTTTCAAACAGCTTTCACAGACATTCAATAAAATTTGATTCTTATAATTTCACTTCTACTGCACTTCATGCTGGGAGATGCACAGTCGACAGTTCATTGATTTAATCAAGGTTCTGCTTGAACAATTCTGCATTCTTGCAAATGCAAATTGGGAAGACTTTTTTATTATTATTATATTCAAATATCTTTTTCAATTCAAGGGAAAAAAAAAAACTATGAAATCCGGTTTATTTGAGTTGCCGAAGGGTCGACAGTAAGGTTTATTTGTTTGTGACAGTGTTGGGAAGTACTTTAAGTGCATTGTACTACAGTAGTTTAGAAACCTGGTTTACTTGAAGTACATTCTCCGAGTATGTTCTTGTATTTTTTTTTTCTTGGTACTTTCCGATGATCATCCGACTTCAAAGTACCTTCGGCCATATTTGGTCTGGCTAAATTTTATCACAAAATTACGATTTGTCAACAAATGAGTGCCTTATAAGTCGATTGGGTTAAATAGTTTGTCAGCGAGAGTAAAACTACTACACTGTGGCCACTTGACTTTATCCAATATTCACGCTATTTCCGAGACTAACTGACGCATCCCCCAAATACCCTCAAATCAATGCATACGTATAAAAAAATTAAAAAAACTATCGGGGAATGAAAGGACATTATGAAAGATTGTCAAAAAGTACTTGCACTTTACTTTGAAAGTACATTGTATTTACTGTACTTTAATTCAAGCACATTGCACCCGGCGTGGTTACCGCTTTATTTGAAGTACATATCCTCTCATTTACTTTCTACTTTACTTCAAGTACCTTTTAGATATACTTTACCCAAGACTGGTTCGTGAGCGATTTTCTATGGTTTGCCTTTTCTTAATTCAGGTTCCTTGCACTTTTCTTTTAAATTATTATTGTGTACTTTAATTTACGCCCGGCTGCTGCGTACATGGAAGCGAGCAACGCGGGGCGCATTCGCCACACGACACCCAAGCCAAGAGGGAAAGCTATCCTACCGCGAACGGAGAAAGACTCTCGCGGTTCCGTCAGATCGGTGCAGACGCAGGCGTAGACGAAACGAACGAGCATTGGTTCTTATCGTCAAAACGCAGCGCTCAACCGTCTTAACCCGCCCTAACCTAAAAAAAAACGAGGTGAAAGGATAAACATTTATTCTTTCGGCCAGGCGTGCATACCACCAACGCGGGCAGCTCGCTCGCCTCTTTGTTTGACAGCAGCGTCATCCGCCGCTTCTATATTCAGGAGCAGCGCACGTGCCAAAAGTTGCAGTCGCACACCCGCGGGAGCGTGCGGGGCAACACGCGAAAGCACTCCCGAAAATCTAACCCGTTATCGCCAAGAATCATCCGATAACTTACATCGAAAGAAAACTGAACGGTTAAGTAATCGTGAAAGGAAAAAAAAAAAGGGACAGGAAGGAAGGTGACAAAGAGGTCACGAACAAAACAAAATGAGCGCAAGCGAGGGATTAGGAGAGGGCAGCCGAAGAGGCGGTAGGCAACAGCAGCAGCTTCGACCTCTCGGCAATGTGCCCCGCTGCCACGCCCCCTTCGCGGAGTGCGCATCACGTGCTCAGGAGCTGCCGAGACACGTGTTCCCCCGACTGTGATCACGTGATCAGTCGGGTGACGCGCGCCGGCGAGTTTATCGTCTGCTTCTCGGGTCGCTCGCCCCGCTTGGAGTGCGCTCCCCGTTCAAAACGAAACCACGAAGGACTGACGAAACTAAGGGGGCGGACGAAGTTCACCCTTGTGCAAGACGCTGTGCATCGACAAAAGGTTCCAGCTCGGATCAACTGTGACTCTCCCCAAGTTCCGGCCAAAACAGGCTTCGGTTTAGAAAAGGAAACGCGCATAACATTATATACCTATCCCAATTTGAAGATTGATTCCAGCTGCTTTGACGCTTCTAACTAATCCATATTTTTCAACATTTCAGGGCGGTTGGCAAGTTGAAGGGGGGGGGGGGGATATTCGATAATTTAGGGGCATTGAATTGACTCGGGTGGCCTGAGCACACCGTTAGCCAGTGGCAAACCCTGTCCCGAGCTTCATTCGACTACTCAGCGACTTCGGCCCCGTTGTAATGGTGTGTTTTGTCTCGCCACTCGGAGAACTCGGGCGATGTCATGGTCTCGCCGCTCTAGTGATCCCGCGAGACGTCCAAGCTGAAAGCCGAATACGGAGATAGAGATGGACGCGCGAGTCTGCTCTTCATTCGTGAAGGACGTCCCTTCTAGATCCAATCTCCAGATCACTCCACGCAGGCGGCCAGATAACGAGGAAAAGCGGGGGAGGGGGCAATTGGGAGATAAAGCGGCCGCAGCGGAAAGTGTGAGCAAAGGGGTGCAAGGTCGTCCTTGTCTCGTCATCGAAACAATCTGGCTCTCGGGCGTGCAGCCAACATCCTTCCGTCGAGCACGATTAAAAAAAATATATATGTATATAAAAAAATAAAGGCCTCACCCGACGCGAACTTCCGCGAACACTCACTGATTGCCGGCGTCACACGGCGAGCTCTTCATCGCCGATTGGCATATCAAGCGAGTCGACCGACTGTACATTGAACTTCCCATCCGAAGATACGCCCTTGCGACAGTAGTCTAAACAATATCATCGGCGGCATGCTGGCGTGGCAAAAGGCGTTCGCTTCAGATGACGACCCGTTGGAATTCGCGGCAATTCGCTGCAAATCGACGATTCCGACTGAAAAAAAATGTGTATTTAGTTTCAATTTAGCGCGTATTTGAATCCACCCAACACAGTTTTCATCGGCTCTAGCCCACTGGACACAGGGTCGTCCAGACTTTGCAAGCCATTATATACTAAAAAAAAAAGGCGTACATTAGCTGGGCTAGAAGAGGCTACAAGATGTTTCAGAACATCTACGGTTCCAGGTTATGCCCAGAGTGCCGGACCGGTCATTATTCCGGTTCGGTTCGGGTTCAGTACGTTTGAATTTTGTTTCAGTTCGGGTTCAGTGATGCATTCAGAATAACGGTTCGGTTACCAGCATAGGCGTGCTCAGGATTTTTCATTAGGGGGGGGGGGGGGGGCGGTTTCCCCAAGACGACCCCCCCCCCCTCCCGCCGTCGGTGTTTTATGCCGTCGAAAAAGAAACCATACCGCCGGCGCAGTCGCGCCTCGAGTCGGGCCAACTTTGCGCCCCCCCCCTAGATGATTAGCGATGATTAGAGGGGGCGGCCGCCCCCCCTGCCCCCCCCCCCCGTGCGCACGCCTATGGTTACCAGTTCCACCAAGCGCAAACCGGTTCTTAAAAAGACAACTCCACAGCTCCAAGTCGTAAAAAGGTAACCAGAAGCCGTGCTGCGGAAACGGGGACAGCAAAACAAATATATGCTTAATTTCGTTTTTTGACCTTGCCTTTTTATCGTAAGCATCGTTCTACGCATGTTAAGTGGTCATAAAGGCGCTCAGAAACTACCTAAGTGCAGTACTCAAAAATCTAAAGTCACTCAGCCGGCACACAGTGACACCGAAACGGTGAGGCGGTATAGACGCACCGTACTCGCAAACTATAAATATAATTAAAACAAAAACGAAGATAAAACAAGCAACGTCCCACGTAGCATCCAATGTCATGCGAACATTCCCTGGGTGTTCTGAATGTTGAAGGAACGTTAAAACACCATTCGGAACGTTCTAGGAACGTTCGTATGCGAACATTCCTTACAAGGTAAGCTGCTCAACATTCTAGGAACGTTTGTTGGCGAACATTCGTATGCACAATGTTCTCGGAACGTTCCCCTTCGAACATTCATATGTGCAACATTCTTGGAACGTTCGCTTGCGAACATTCCTAGAATTTTCGCAGGTGAAGCCAACTTTACGGAGCTTTTACGCAACCTGTGGTTCGAAACACCATCCCCTATATGCCACTTTGTGCCAAAAATATGCAAATTAAGTGGAGTTTTTGGAAACTTAGCATAAGGGATCAGTTTTATCTTATACGAGTCTACCGAGGAATGTGATATAAGGTGTAGGAGAAAAGCAATGGTTTTCAAAACTTGATAATCAACTTGGCACTCACTGCGTATGTAGAGGGGCAGTTTTGAATACACCCGATTTTTAGCATCTCGGATTCAATACTTTGAAAAAGGTATGTCCCGCTTGAGTGTGGGATGCAATGGGTATCTGTTCTTAGGCTCGGAGTGAGTAATCGGTTATGTATGCAGCAACGTTTTGATAAGTAGGAGTGAACTGTCGTTATAGTACATACTCAGGCTGGTGCGCTGGGAAAGCGGCTAGCTTGTGCTAGGCCTGCAAAAATATATTTCGATTAAAAAATATCAATCGCCCTGTGAGCTTTATTGCATCCATAATGAGTACGGCTTATTGGGGCTGTAGCCTAAGCAAGCCATAATTGTGGAATCTTTGTAAATACTCTTCAGAGAATGTTGCAGAAGTTCTTTGGATGTTCTGAGGACGTTCTTAGAACCTTGTTAGAATGTTCATTGAATGTTGTGTGGTTCTCAGAACGTTCTAAGAATATCCCCTAGAAAACATTCCCGGAATGTAGCGATAAGTGCCTGCGCCACATGCAGACAACGTTGATAGAATGTGCTTACGTAAATTCGCAACATTCCAAGAATGTTGCAAAAAGGTCTTTGGATATTCTGAGAACGTTCTTAGAACCTTGTTAGGATGATTCAATGTTGATTGAATGTCCTGGTAATGTTCTATGTCGTTCTCAGAACGTTCTAAGAATATCCCTTTGAAAACATTCCCCGAATGTAGCGATAAGTGCCTGCGCCACATTCTGACAACGTTGATAGAATGTTCTTACGTAAATCTGCAACATTCCAAGAATGTTGCCTATGTTCTTTTGAACATTCCCGGAATGTTCTCCGAATGTTTTCGTGCTACGTGGGGTGCTGCTCTTGAAATTTAGAAAAAGAATAAATTGTGTTTATACTTGTTAAACACAAAGTTGGAGCCGAAAAGTACCGCGGAGCGCGCCGACTGGACGCTGGCGACAAAAGCGCGAAGTCATCGTCGTGATAGTCCAATTGGCGCGCTCCGTGAACTTCGGCCCCAACTTTGTGTTTGACGAGTTTAGAGCCCCTGGGCGATTGGCGACCGGCGCCACAGTGTCGGTCGCGCTCGTCGCGGCTTCGCCTCTTGGCGCCTCCAGATTTTGCCACCGCGGAACAAACTTATTTTATGTTTATGCTCGCTTTCCCTTTCCTTGAGAAATATTGCTTAGCAGCAAGAAAAAATTGACCGCATCTCCACGTGGTGAATGATGTTGATTGGGGCGAAGCTCTGGTGGTGCTTGTCTGCGTAGAGCGCTGAGCCGCAGCATGCCGAGCCTTTCGTTCGTTTTCATCCATGTCAGAAAGAGAATGTGTGGTATGGAACGTAGTTAATACGCATTTGAGCATTTGACCGCAGGGCCCTCTCGTCTATAAACGTTGAGCCAATGCATGCAAAGTTTAACGCGATTATATACGCATTTGACCGCAGCACCCATCTACGATGGCGCAACGTTCTCATCCATGACATCCCCGGCTCTTGAGTTATTACCACATCTCAGAGCCCCTACTCGTCCCGCAGTCGTGGCCGAGCGGTTACGACGATGGACCAGAAATCCACCAGTCTCCTCAGCACAGGCCTCGAATCCTGTCGACTGCGCAAACATTTTTCATCATTTGTACTTCTACTCGTTTGTTTTTCTTCTATCATTTTTTTTATTCCTCATTTTCCCGAGCACGAATGTCAGCGCACGAGCACCGGATGCCGGGACATGGCTGGGTTCCCTAAGGAGCTTCGCCCCTAAAAAACATGCATGACACAGACAGAGGCACGCGAAGAATAGCTCTTGGAGTCGGAGATAATTCGTCTTCACCTTAGGATGTATCCTGTCACGTGACTTTCCGCTCCGCGTGACTTTGTGCTCCACCGGATTGGCTCCGGTGGCTCGTAGCGTCCTTTGCGGTCCACATGGTAAGGTGAAACGACGTGTAGAAGTGTACGCCACCGCGTCGACTAGCTGGCGCCAAGTCGTACAGCACATAGACGTTTAATTTTTTTTTTCATTATTATTGAGCTGTCGCCACGCTGCCGCCGTTTGTTTAGTCAAAGTTGCGCAGCTGACGCCACCTTCGTGAACCGGTTGGTGTCGTGAACACCGCCACTTGGCAAGAAGGCGCGGCTCACATTTTATTGCCGCTGAGCCCTTTTCCAGTGAACTGGTTACAACCACACAAGATAACGGTTCCGTTCCGGTCCGGTTTGAAATGCTTGAATTTGGTTACGGTTTTGTTTCGGTTCGAGAAAAATCATCGTTTTTGCTTTTGTTTTCGGTTCGAGTTCAGTTTGACACCCTGGTTATATGACTGCTGGAGGGATCTCTAGATGACAAAAATTGATACTTCTGTCTATCAGCAAACTTTGGGTCTTTCGCATGAAGACGTGAACAAAAAGAATAATCTGGTAGGTGGGCCTGTGATGCGACATACTATATACTTCGTTTCATCTTATGTTGTACCGCAGAGAAGTCTAGAAGCGCGAGCTCCTATAGCATTGGGAGCCGCTCTTGACGCACGAGAGCTTGTGCCGCCGAGATGTGCCCTAGAGCAAGGCGCTCGCGCTTGTAGCCGTTCCTGCGGTACATCACAAGGTGAAACAGAGTATAGACAAGATGGCTACCTTCGTCATTAAGGTCAAGAACTCCGTTGAGGAGGACGCTGAAGCTGTAACGAAGACTGCCTCGGGTTCCAACTTATACGTCCTACGCAGAGGGCAAAAGGACGTATAGCTGCAGCATTCGGCATCGATCATGCCATCCCCGAAGGAGTTCCGAAGAGCCTCTGCCCAGAAGTGAAGATCAAAGACCCGTGACGTTGCCCCGGGCAACATAACGCCAACGCCGAGACAAATTTTGCGCGAAACAAGCAAGCAAAATATGCGTGCAGTGATTCCGCACGGCTACGAACCAATCAAGGTCGGGGTGTGGCGAAAGGAGGCGCGACGAATTTCGCAAAAGCAGACGACGAATACACCACATGTGTAAACGCAGACGACGGCAGATTCCGCAGGATTGAGCAAATTCGCGTCGGTTAATTTTGCGCTGGCATAGTCGACGACTCCCGAGTCCCCGACAGACGCAGCCACCGCAGATTTCGCGAAAAACGCAATGAAGATAGTTCGAGAGATACTCCTGGAAAGCTAAAAGATGCCGCAGCATGTGCTGGTTACAAAATAGAAGCGGTGATAGCTCTAATCCCGGCGTCTCAAAAAGAAATAGAAAATAAAGAAGGGGTAAATCGAGTGCGTGCATCGCATTCTTTTTTCATCCCGCGGAACAACGCGAGACAGGCAGCACGTATGCGTGACCGCGTGAGTTCCCCAGCTGATAAACGCGTGCCCCCTCATTGCTTCATCAGTTTGTGACGTCAGCATATGAATGACACATCGTGCGCGCACTTGTTGCAACCGACAAGGGAAGCGATACGAAGAAAAACCAACGACACATCAACTCTTTTTCTTTTCGCTTCTGCTTATTTATTTACTTATTTACTCTGTTGCAAACAATGCGTTTGCTGGAACAACAAAAAAAAATTCCTGTTTTTATTTTGGCGATTTGTATCGTACAGACGCTAAAAACAGTCATTATTATTATTTCATTTTTTTTTTTTTTTTTACGTTTACGTTTTGGTAGGAGCATTGTGACAAAAACTCCCCGCGCTTAGAACAAAAGTTTTCAGATATCGGGGTATTTTTCGTTTCGAACACGTTTCGTATTTTTGACACCGACGGATGTTTATCCGTGTCCTTCGGTTGAAACCGGAACATCTACGGCCCATAGCCACAACCTCAGGGTTCGGCCTCCTCGTTTGCGTTCGTTTTTTGCATTCCTGTTTCCACTCGAGGGGTTGAGTGAGATGCGGCCAAGTGGGCTACGAACAAGGAGCCCTGTTTCGCCCCGGGAGCCGACGGCTCCGGCAATTTTCCCGGTGACCGGTTCGCTCCGCTTTCCTTGACGAGGCGAGGAACAACGCTCAAGCTTCTCCGAACGGAGCCGGCGATCAACAACCCGACGTCATATTTCCTCGGAGAACGATTGCTGCTCGTGACCGGTGACTCAGCTTGCCGGAGAAACATAGAAGCCAAACAAACAAAACAAAAAAAAAGGAACACGGGCGTCAGAAGAGAGCTACCCGGAAGACATTTGTATAACGATAATGACTCCCCAAAAAAAAGTGACACAAAAAATAAAAACAAAAAAAACGCAGTCATCAGGCAGCACAATAACAAAACGTGCAGCGGCAATGATCACACTAAAACCGCGCCGTCGCATGGTCACACTGCCCATACTCATACGAAGGGGCACGGTATTCGTTACGAACATGATGACAATTATCTGGTTCTGGTTTACGCTGTATACGTGAGCGATGGTTGTTCCCAGTGCAGGTATACGACCGCTATCCCGCGGGGTCCTTAACGTGCATCAGGCAGTTGCACGACCGCACGCCGGTACGATGCTCATCCAGATGGAAACGGGCAACAACTGGACCATTTTCTCGTAGAGTTATATGAACTTGTACCGTTCTGATTTCGGTGGGATGCGTGGCGTTACCTGACAACGGAGTTCGCCGACAGCATGAGCATTGTCCGATTTTGGTTAATACAACCACACGGGCGAAATTATAACCACTTTGCAGGCGACAGAAGTGCCCCGAGTAGAATAGGTGTCGTCAAAGAAAGGCCGAACCGGCTCATCATGAAAGGAAATGAAGAGCAGAGAAAGGAGGAGGGAGGGAGAAGAGGGGAATGGATCAGATATATACGACGCACAAGACGACCTGCTCACTGCACCAATCGCAGAAAATTCTTTAGATGCGCGGACCTGAAACCGGTCCGTAAGCCACCCTGAAGCAGCACGAAACAATAGACCTATTGCAGTATTACCCAAGCATCAAGGAGAATGCAGGGATTGGTGTTCCACGCGCCGCACGTGCTGGCCTCAGCAGTTAACTTTTCTAAAGCAAATACCTAAAACAAATGGATCTTGCACGCGCGTTTGTCAACGCTTTATTTTGGTTATTTACTTCGAATCTTTTATACGGGGAAGGCGTGCAGTGCGGCGCGTGGAACACCAATCCCTGCATTCTCCTTGATGCTTGGGTAAATACAGCAAATGGTCTATATGACCTTTTGCTCTATTACCTAAAGCATCAAAGAGAATGCAGGGATTGGTGTTCCACGCGCCGCACGTGCTGGCCTCAGCAGTTAGTAACTTTTCTAAAGCAAATACCTAAAACAAATGGCATCTCGCACGCGCGTTCGTCAACGCTTTATTTGGTTATTTACTTCGAATCTTTTATACAGGGAAGGCGTGTACGTGTGGCGCGTGGAACACCAATCCCTGCATTCCTTGATGCTGGATACAGCAAATGGTCTATAGGCCTATTGCTATATTATCCAAGCATCAAGGAGAATGCAGGGATTGGTGTTCCACGCGCCGCACGTGCTGGCCTCAGCAGTTGTAACTTTTCTAAAGCAAATACCTAAAACAAATGGGATCTTGCACGGCGTTCGTCAACGCTTTTATTTTGGTTATTTACTTCGAATCTTTTATACGGGGAAGGCGTGCACGTGCGGCGCGTGGAACACTAATCCCTGCATTCTCCTTGATGCTTGGGTAAATACAGCAAATGGTCTATAGACCTTTTGCTCTATTACCCAAGCATCAAGGAGAATGCAGGGATTGCTGTTCCACGCGCCGCACGTGCTGGCCTCAGCAGTTGTAACTTTTCTAAAGCAAATACCTAAAACAAATGGGATCTTGCACGCAGCGTTTGTCAACGCTTTATTTTGGTTATTTACTTCTGAATCTTTTATACGGGGAAGGCGTGCACGTGCGGCGCGTGGAACACCAATCCCTGCATTCTCCTTGATGCTTGGGCACATAGCAAATGGTCTATAGACCTTTTGCTATATTATCCAAGCATCAAGGAGAATGCAGGGATTGGTGTTCCACGCGCCGCACGTGCTGGCCTCAGCAGTTGTAACTTTTCTAAAGCAAATACCTAAAACAAATGGCATCTTGCACGCGCGTTTGTCAACGCTTTATTTTGGTTATTTACTTCGAATCTTTTATACGGGGAAGGCGTGCACGTGCGGCGCGTGGAACACCAATCCCTGCATTCTCCTTGATGCTTGGGTAATACAGCAAATGGTCTATAGACCTTTTGCTATATTACCCAAGCATCAAGGAGAATGCAGTGGATTGGTGTTCCACGCGCCGCACGTGCTGGCCTCAGCAGTTGTAACTTTTCTAAAGCAAATAAAACAAATGGCATCTTGCACGCGCGTTCGTCAACGCTTTATTTTGGTTATTTACTTCGAATCTTTTATACGGGGAAGGCGTGCACGTGTGGCGCGTGGAACACCAATCCCTGCATTCTCCTTGATGCTTGGGTAATATAGCAAATGGTCTATTGCGGAAAAACGCGAACTAGAATCCACCCGACAGATTTATTAACACGCTCGCTACCCGTACCTCCCGAGCAATTCGACAGCTGCAGGTAAAGCTAAAGGTGTCGCGCAGAATTCCGTTCGGCGTACAACAGGTTGTCACACTTCCTCGTTACCTCCAGACAATCCTTCAAGGTGCGAAACTGCGACATGGTAAACGCGGTATCGGCATCCTCGCTGTCTGATGATGCATGGAGGGCGTCGCGAGATCGGCTGCGCTATAGCTGTACATAAAACAGTCGGCATAACAAAATGTCGTTAAAACAACGAAAAAATTACAAGCAAAAACATAAAAAAAAGAGTTCACTTACTTAGGGCTATAACGCTCCCACGGGTGTTAAAACATCTTTTGAGTGTGATACGGCGCCTTAGGCTATATCCACTCGACAGATACCGATCTACGTTGCTTTGTTCTCTTCGTCAATGTTTCACATAAATCGGAATCCCTCCCAAGTTCGAGGAATGTATACAACAGGGGCAGAAGCACTGGTGTACGCAAAAACTGTTGAATAAAATTGATAAATAAAGAAAAGCTTCCTAAAGTTGTTTGAAGCGGGTGTAAGGTAACTTACACCTTTTTTTTTCTCATGGGCACCGTTTTTTACGCTATTTGTACACCCATGTAACAGCACCAAATACCGGCGCTGAAAGGGTGTAGCCACGGGTGTGAGTCTCCGGAACATCCTTTTTTTCTTTTTTACACCCTTAAAAGGGTGTAACACATTCCATAGTGCGTATGGCTCCCCTGTAGCAGCACGTGCGCAGAAGGGGCTTTCCGGAAGCGGAAGCGCGCGCACCGTCGAAGAAGACCCAATCCCGTGAGTGCGTCGCCCTTCGCGACAACACGAGAGCAGCGGCGCGCAGCGGGTGACGAAATCGAGTGTCCTTGTGACGTCACAGGTCAGCCGAGTGCGACGTCACGCGGGGAGGCTTCCCCCGCCCTTGCGCAGAGCAGTGTGGTTGTCCTTGGCGGCAGACCCGTCTAGCCCGCACGGCACGTTCCACGGACGGCCGCAGAATGCTTACAACAATCTCCCGGCTTGCGAAACGACCGGAGGAGAGCTTCGTTACATCACTTACTCCACATTGCGTTCGCGGAAGCGAGCAATTAACGCGTTGAAACCGGTGTGATGGCAACCGCTTTCGGACGTTGAAAAGCAGGTACGCACGTGTCGTTGTCGACCCACATCTTGTAACAAGCTAAATTTCATTAAAAAAAAAAAAGTTAGTAGCAGATTGTTGAATAAGTCCGACTTTAAATCGGTCACCACTATGTGGGCCGTACCTCGTAAGTACGTCCATTAATGGAGATAAATAGAAAATTACGTTCGTCATTGATTGTCCAATTCATCGTGGCATGCAGTTGAAGCTGAAGCACGCTTTTTAGTTGTCTAAGCCTCGTCGTGGCACGCCTGGTTGGGACCCTTTACTGCAGCAGACATGTCGGTCACGAACATTTAATGAGAACTCCGAAAGTAAACAGCGACCGTGAACAAATACGTCCGGTTCGAGGATTAAAGCTGCCGTGAAACATGGAATGATCTTGTTGCCGCATTCTCTGACAGACTCCGTTTTCGAGGGCCTATTTGTCCCTCTAAGGGCTATGGACAAGGTTCATTGGTTCGGGAACGAAATGAGCTAACAGGTGGCATTTCTTAGCTCCAAATTACAAAAAAAAAAATATCGTTATATGGTTACAATGTGCACTATTCGTTGCCCTTCTAGAGAAAGAGGAGGCTCGAGTTGCCCGACCAAACAAAATAATGCTGTTGTTTTTTTGTGCTCGTCTTTTGCTTGTATTTGACGCAAAAAAGAACTGTGTTGGCTGCACGTTTGCTTTATTGTATAGTATACTATAGGTATAAGCTTTCTCTGCACATGTGCGCACAGTTTTTGTATGACCAATGTGACAGGACCAAGGAAGATATTTGAACAGGACCCAAGGATGGATGGATGGATGTTAATAGCGACACCTGTTTGGTACCTTGCGCCACCTAGCCTAAGTCTAGAAAACGCGCCTTAGTGTCTCCAGACTCTTTTCTATAATGTGTTAGCAGTGTGAACGCGGCTTTTTAGAAGACGGTAAAGGCTAGGTCCGCTATAAAGCAAACAGCGACCCAATCTTTTTTTTTTTTTTTTTCTCGGGGGAAGGGTGGAGTTACATTTGTTCGTTATTCGTGGCCCAACTTTCTGGGACATTCCGCGGAATAAAAAAAAAGTTTTCGAGGAAATGTCAACATTCTAACTGATTTGCGTTCTACGATACCTACAGTAGTTACACAGTCTTCGGGAACAATCACGATCTCTTGTCAGGAAAAGCGGAAATTGATACTTGTGCGAATGTGACCTATGTAGGATTCAATGCAAGGAAATTGTACAGCCGTGGAATAAAAGTAATGCGCGTCCAAAAGTTTTAATTACTGCTTACTGATATTTTATGGCAGTTATCTAAAATATTCCCGGAGAACATCGCAATGTTTGTTGTTGTTGGACATCCGTAAGGCGTTATTGTGTAAAAAAGTTCGGGATGCAAGCTTTTTTTTTTACCTGATTTGCCTTTCACGACGATTTTTCCGGGGAACGAGAGGCGTCCACAATGGCGAGACACGACTGTGTAATGAGCGGCAGAGCGAGCGGGCCACACACGCCCCCCACCCGCAGGCGGATATCTCCTATCTGACAGTGCGGGAGTCCGAGAAAGCGCAATCGGTGCCAACTACCACCGCCAGCTCGGAAGACTCGTCAGCCACGTCACAAACAGGATCTAGGAAAACTGAAGGTAGCAATTTGCCAGAGCGAACCGAACCCGCAAAACGAAACACAAGAAAAGAAAAGGAAACATCGAATGGAACAACGCCACAAGCAATGGGTCCAGTTCCGGTGGTGGCCCGCAGGGCAATACGCAGTTCACTCATTCTCTCTCTCGGACTCGCAGAAACACCAGCGAGCAGGACACGGAGGGAGCGTTATACAAGTCACCACAACAACAGTTAATATATATATATATACAGTGTATATATATATAGCTAGCGGATACCCTATGCGGAGAGCAAGTTCGTCTGCTCTTTTGCACGGGTTGTGCTGACGTCAGAAGACGCCGAGCTCTGATTGGCTCTGATTGGAAGGATAGTGGGTAGACCTTAAAAGCAAGCTGCCTTGAGGTCTACCCACTATCCTTTTCAATCAGAGCCAATCAGAGCTCGGCGTCTTTCTGACGTCAGCACAACCCGTGCAAAAGGAGCAGACGAACTTGCGTTCCGCATAGTCACGCCTCAGCATTCGCTGTGGAAGTTTGAGAAACGCGGGTATCAAGTAACAAAACGGGTATGGGTAAATAAAAAAAAGTTAAAAGAATGGTGTTGTAAAAAGTCAGCCCCAATGGACGCCTGGTGCCTCCGCTGTAGACATGCTGTAGATGAGAAATTCAGCCAGTGCAGTGCCACCGCTAGATGGGGTGTTACGGCATCTACTGCGTCACGCAACGTGCATCACGCAATGCGAGATACACAACCGCACACCAGTACGATGTTCATCCGAATCAAAACGGCCAGCCATATGAAAGAACAATGCATGTAAAACGTATTCGTAATTTAAAAAAAAGAGCATAAAAACAAAAAGATTGGACGTTTTGCATTGATAAAAAGCAAGAATTTCTGTTTGAGACAATAAATCGATCGGAACCGCGCTTTCAAAACGCCTGCCTTCGAGCAAAGCCAAAGAACTGGCTCGAAATGACTGTTGACAAGTTGCAGACGCGTTTCGAAGACAAGTGCTTCTGGCACCTGGCTTAAACAAAAACAGAAAAAGAAAGCGGAGTGGAAGAAAGCCGTTGTCGAAATAAGAGTGCAAAGACCAAACAACCGACGAGGGGGCGAAGATGACGCAACCAAATTCCATTTCTGGGACCGAAGAACAGCGTCAACAACCTGACCACGCCAGGAAACAGGAGCTGTTGCTGCGAAGCCGTTCCAAAGTTCGCCAAGCTCAAACGCAGACAAAGAAAACAAAAAGAAAAACTGTGGATTACTATTGCGTATAAATAAACACGATCTGATAGTTCCCCCTCCGCCGTCCCTATACAAAAAAAAAATTAAAAAAAAAAGAAGAGGCATTTTACAAACAGGAGTTTGAAATGTTTACAGAAAGTAAGCTCTTCCCGCCAAGGGGACAAGGCAACTCAGATGCGAGTTTTGTAAACACTACTACCATCAATTTTGCTGAGTCATCTCAGAACAACTGCTTCTGGAGGCTAAGCTCACTGCTTGTTTATAAACAAGGTAAACAAACGCCTTGCATTAAACAGCACTGCGCATGCGCCATCCTACAAGTTGCGCAGTCAGCTGGACGTGACGTCAGGGATGTGGATTGCGCGCAGAATATCACGTGTTCGCATCGCGTAGGGCAATACCAAATGTTAAATCGAATCAGTCGATCGAGCTTTCGCTTTCCAAGTCGTGCTTATTTAATAACAGAGCGGAATACGTTACCGCATGTAGTTCGATGTAACGATAGCAAAGGAATTAACCGCGCTCATTACGTAGCAAATGCAAATGCAAATAAAAAAATGAATCCTTCCGCGTTTCTTTTTTTTTTTTTTGCCAACGGCAGCGTCGACAGCGCAATATCTAAAAAGAAAAATATCAAAATAAACAAAACAAAAAAACGTCGAGCCAAGGACACAAACAATCGGTGCGCTCGGCTTCCCGCCTGAGATTGACACAGCTCCCTGAACTCCCAAGAAAGCAGACAATAAAAATTAAAAAAATAAATAAATGTGTATATAACGCCCTTGGAAAAGTTCAGTTCCAGTTGGCGAGTGTCCAGGGCATTCGGGGCGTCAATTCACAGTCAAGTTACCAACCGGGGGTTGCTAGCAGGCAGCTTCGAGACAGCGGACAGCAACTATGATCCGGCTCCTGCCATCATATTTAACTAGCGCTCTGATAAATTAATACGTATACTGATGATTTTTCTAGTATAGATCTTAGTTCTTGATAAAGCGACAACAAACGTGAAAGAAGAGCTCCGAACGTTTACATCTCGACGGACTGTCAGACAGTGATCGCAAGTTTTCTGTTAAAATATCATATCGTAGAATGTTTCAGTGTTATGTGAACTGCAAGAGCAAAATATTGACCCTTCAGAGACTTCAGAATGCATCAACGGAGCACTGAAATATTACTCAAACGCGAACACTGTAAACCGAGTTTATATTTTGGCTAACCAGCCGATTTTAAAAGGGTGGCGGGCAAGACCTTCAGACTCAAAATCGCGAACTGCACCATTTGTGTTAATTCATAGAGCGCTGCTTCACAGCAATAGAAAATTCGACCCTGAACAACTGGCAAGGTC
The DNA here is from genome assembly GCA_037355805.1 of Ixodes ricinus. Classification (NCBI taxonomy): domain Eukaryota; kingdom Metazoa; phylum Arthropoda; class Arachnida; order Ixodida; family Ixodidae; genus Ixodes; species Ixodes ricinus. The sequence continues at coordinate 2,592 of JAZHYW010034720.1, read as the reverse complement.
GCTTGAAAGTTAAAAAAGAAAAAAGGAAAACAGAATTGTCGTGGAAAGCTAACCACTGCTTCCCATTTGCGACCGTACGTACATCCCACCCACCTAGCTGTTGTCCTGGAAACCATACGCAGTATATCGAAAAGAAAGGGACGCCCTTGATTGACACGCTTATTACGAACAGTTCGAGCAGTACGCTTCGAACCACGGCGAAAATCGGAAAAGATTTATCGCTGCAACACTCGCACCAAAAGGGGGCAACATATAAACTAACCAAATGACATCCGCCTGTCGCGAACGTCCGAAAAGAACGCGAGCAATCACACTGATCAGGCCCGATCGAGGTGCGGAAAAGCGAAAACCAAACCAATCGCCATTACGCGAAGCAGACGTTGCCGTCTGCTGCGAGCGTAGTCGTCTGCCAGTCAGCAGACGAAAAGATGCAGACGATATTTTTTGTCCCCGCTTCGTTGCAAGATACGTGAGCTAAGAAGCGTAAAACGCGCGAACTGCTCATGACGCAGTTGGAAGCAAAATTGCTCACCTGTCAGGCTGGGAGCGCTGGTCTTGAAGCCGCAGGCCGAAACCGCGGGCAAAACACCGCGCTGCTGATTTCGCACGATGGTTATGATGGCACGGCTCGATTTTCTCAACGCTGAAGACGCCATTCTGTTTGATTTTTATGCGTATATCTAACGCTTCGAGCTCTTTCTAACGTCCGCCGTCCCGACTGGTGCTAACTGAAGCAAGCTATGGGGGAAAAAACAATAGACGAAACGCTACGCGTACTGCATAAACGAGGATGCTGCGAAGTAAAATGCGGCGAGCGGCTGCAAGGCAGCGACGGACGGAGCCAGGCTCGCGGAGAGTCACAAATGCGCGCGCGGGTGGCGCTCCAGAACTATTTAAGGGCGCGGAGGAGTGCGGAGTGCTTCGGCGAGGAGAGAGAAAAGGGCCGCTGCTGTCGCGAGGCGCGAAAGGCGCTCAGTCGTCAACGTGTGTTAGGCCGCGTTCTGTGGCCAACATTGGCTGTGGCACAGACAGATGATGCCATCCGAGAAATTAACGGCGTTAGAACAAAAACAGCGAAGAAGTTTAGGCTAACGCTTTCTTTTAATCCACAACAGAAGGTTCAATGCTTCGGGTTTTACTCGCAGCTATAGATGTGCTCAGCCAAAACTAGAAGACAACTCTGCTATCTGTAACAGCCTATTTTCTAATTTCATCCCGAATCCTGTAAAACTTTATTAGAAGCAGTGTTAGGAAGTACCTTAAGTACATTGTACCTAAAGTATTACTTCAAGAAGGTTTAGGATACTTGTACTTTACTTGAAGCCCATTCTCTGGGTATAAATGTTCTTAACTCAAAGTATATATTGCTTTTTTTTTCCTGCTAATTTGTTTTTGTTTCCTGATATTTCTCAACTAGTTTCCTTTTCTTCTGGATATGCGACCAGACAGAGGCATGACTTAACTATAACTCCTTTCCGCGCACGCAATAATTGCTTCAAATATTATCTTTTTCCAAGAACAATAATCGATTGGAATAACCTTACTAATGATGTAGTTTTGCAGCCATCATTGACATTATTTGCCTCCCACCTTAGTTAATATTGTTTTGTCTTGTGTGTGTGTTTTTTATAATTTTTATGTTACATTTGTATTTTTGTCCTTTTGTGCCAGCTATGTATCTGTACTTTCACAATGTAAACCCACCCTGCTAAAATCCCTGCTAGGGGATTGCAGTATTGATAAATAAATAAATAAATAAAAATTTCCGAGAGAAGTACAACTCCCGATTTCAAAGTGCATTCTTCAAATTTGGTTTCGTTAAATTTGTACCACAAGATGAGGCTTTGTCAACTTTGAAGCCACCTGATTTAATCCAATATCGTCCTCCATTTCTGAAAATAACCGATGCACTTCGACTGCAGACCACATGCGGTCTGCAGTATTTAATAAATAAAAAAATAAAAAAAACTACCCCTAAGGCAATCCATACCAGTTAAAAAAAACGAAAAAAACCCTTTTTATATGGGATTGAAATGACATCGTGAAAAATTGTGTTCTTATACCTACGTAATGATGTACTCAATAAATGTTTACGTTGCAAATTTTCGGAAACAAGTACGGTACCAGGTTGAGCCACACAAGCAAGTGAGACGATTTTGTGTGTCCTTCAAACAACCTTTGTATGAGGGCAGGCGCCCGTCCACCCAGCTGCCAATTTGTTATCTCAACGTTTCTCGCAACTGTAGATGCAGCTTCGAACTTTCTAGTCCGGTAGCATAACGCATCTTTAATTCATATTTGGCTTTCTCACCTGCGGCCGAAATGATCGGCTGTGTACCTAGTCTCTAAAAACAAAGAAAGTAAAGAGAAACGAATCTTATAAGTACCGGAAGAAATGTCACAGTCTCTCTGCCCAACCTCGCCATTTGTACTGTTTTCATTGTATGGCAACAAAAAATGGTTCTTGGTTGTTCACGAACGTGTTCATAAACGTCAATTATTCGATCGTTATCGAGGTGCATATATTCCCGATTATCGCCTAAGCGTCATTAGTACTATCGTCATCCGGTGAACAAGAACGTTTAATTTTGT
>JAZHYW010034718.1:0-14157 GCA_037355805.1 Ixodes ricinus | reverse complement strand
GCATGTATTGCTTTTATTTCTATATACTGGGAACGGTTATTCAGGGAGTTCCTAATCCAGTTAACAACTTATCTGTCGCCTAGGGTTCTAGTTAGTTTGAAAAGAGGTGCTTAGTGTGAGAAACTGTTAAAGGCTACACGATAAATACAAAAGTATGACGTCCACCTGAATGCTAGGATTGATTAAAGAAAAAAGTCGTGCACAGTTTCAATTGGCTGAGCTGCTAGTCGATAAACCAGAGCGTAAACTAGTGTTGGTAGGGACTCAAAATTCTCGCATTCTTCCAACAAATGAAGTTATATGTTTTAGAACATCGATATGTTCTAATATTTTGCAAAGGTTCACGTTAGTGGATGGGTCTATAGTTCGCCACGTTATTTCTATCACCAGTTTGTGAATTGGAAATTCTTTTCGCTTGCTACTAGTCTGGTGCGATTCTAGATTCCTCAAGCTTCCTGAGCTGTCAGTATTTTTCGGCAAAATGGTGTTATCTTGACTAAACACGGAAAGTAAGTAGTCGTTCAAGTTGTTAGCCTTAGCCGCACTTCCTCCGGTTGTAACATCATGGCTTGGTTTTACACACGGATTAATGTACCGCCAAAGGTTTTCTCGTGAATTCGAATGGATGAGTAAAAAGTCCTGTTCTAAAAAATGTTTCCTTGGCACTTTATTTTGCAATTAAGTTAGTTTAGTCAAGTACGTTATTTTGCTGTTATTTAGTTGCGCATTTCTTAATCTTTTTTATTTACTTTTAAATACGCTTCCTTATACAATATAAAAATAATCTTGCATCTTGCTTAATTGTTTGAAGAAAAACATATTATTCGCAGTTGAGTGATATAGATTCCAAAGATATTTTATAGCTTCTACTCCAGTCAAAAGTTAGATCGCGCAGTTTGCGATGCAAAAGGAGAAAGATACAGATATCCCTTTCTGCTACATATTTTTATTTTTTGACGAGTATTAGCATACATTTGCATCTCTTTAAGTACATGTGTCCTTTTGTTGTAGCTTTCTTACTAGGGTCTTAGTGATGGGTGACGGGCCGCATTCTGGAATTCGGAACTGTGCAAGAGTTGCTCTCCAACCCATCCTCAGTGTTCAAACAGATGGCACAAGAAACGATGTTGAAAGCTGCCCACAGAAGAAGCACGCCGTCAGAACAACATCACTTTTAAAGTAAAATCAAAGCTGAAACGTGGTTTCTTAGTGAAGAAAAACACACTTGGGTCATCTTCATTTGGCCTTCATCATCACGAATATCAAAATAAAATTTCAGATCGACACGCCAAGTAGTTACAACACGCTTTCAATACAGCGCTGAAGTCCCTTCCCAGCGCATTCGATGGTAAGGAGGAAACATGATGTATTATACAGAGAATCAACATTTCCGCGCCTTCCGCAAACCTTAAGACTGTTTCCCATGAAGCGACAGCGCGAAAAAAATCGGTGCGATAGCAAACGCAGCTAGTGCGATCGCAATGCTTGGTTTCACATGCTCCAACAGTCGCGCGGTTTCTGTCGGCGCGGCCGGCTCTTCTACCCAAGGTTAGTTGCAAGCGACACGGACGCGACGCTTTTGACTTTGCCTAAAATGCAACAAAAACGTCTTAATAAACTGAAAATGTTTTACGAATACAATATGAAACTAGAAATTTTGAATAATTAAGCATTAAACCAAAAGCTTTTAGGTGTCTAAATTTATTTTTGAATACGCAGCTATTCATATACCTCGCAGCGGATTGTTTTATTGTTTGTTTCAAGTCTTAGGGTAAAAGAAAGCGCAGAAAGTTTGTTGTGCATCGTCCTGCTTCATTAAGATTTTGAACTTGCACATTATCAAAACGCTCATTTTCCCGTCTCATTAGAATGAGGCTCGCTTCGGAGTGCTTCCTCCGTGATTAAAAGGGATCGTCTGCTATTTTCCGCCATCGTTGCTACGTTTCTTTTGCCGTAGCCCAAGGAGAAGCCAATCCGCGTAGTATCCAGGTGATAACACCGGCCGTTCCAATTGAGTCGCGGATTGTTTAGTCTCAATGTCACGTGTTATTAGCCGCTGACGTGCGAGACAGGTTACTTGGGTAATATTTGTAATAGCCCCTCTGTCATAAGTGGGGTTTCGTGTTTTAAGTAAACACCTATAAACCCCCAAAAAATCCCCTGAAAGGTATTATCAACCCCCCCCCCTTTTTCCCTCAAAATTAGAAAAAAATATATACAATGAGAAATCTTGATTTTGAGAATAGGAAAAACCAAATATTTACGCGAAAAAACTCACTATGCTGCTTTCTTCTTGTTTGTCCCGGAGCACAGAGCCCAGTGAACTGTCCGCTTATGGTTGGGGAACCACACATCTAATCTTCTTTCTTTTCAAATGGGCACAGGAACGTTTTCCAAGCAATCGGGTCGCACCTATGTTTTCTGCTGGTTGCGGAGTCTCATATGCTTATGTCCTAAATTCTTCAAGATAAGCACCGATAAAAACCAAACTTCTCGACCCGACACCAAAAATTTATACTGAAAAACACCGAATCTTTGAGAGAGAAAAAAAAACCCAGAAAGGGACACCCCGAGTTTGCAGAAAAGTAAACCCTAAAAACACGGAACGCTAGGTCATCAACCATTGCCAAAGTACTGTGTTTTGTGTCATATCCCGACCCGCCGACAGAAAAGTAACTCCCGGGTGAATTTTCAAATAAAAATCGTGGAACATTGGAAGCACCCAAAGTTTACGGGAAGAAAGCGTATTTGTACCCCCTTATTTTGTGCTGGTTCGAAACACTCCCGCACTGAACAGTTCGGGTTGGCTACTTTGTCTTCTGAAATTACACCCTAAACTTGTTTCCTTCCCTTACTGGTTCCGAGATGTTTTCGAAGTACTGGCTCACGCGCCTGCTCTTGAAAATCTCATGCCCGTGTCCTATTTGTTTTAATATAAGTCCTCAAAACGCCGAGAGTTTGCATGACAGCGAAAATATAAACCAAAAAACACCAAATCAATAGGATAAACAAACTTTGAAAACACGGAAACATAAATACCCCACTCGGCGTAGGCAACACTTTACCATAGCCGGTGGCCACAGATGGTCATAGTTCTGATATTTGAGGTCCGTTCAACCGGCGGCTCAATATACGTGTGTCTATTTTCATGGAAGCCAAGATGCAATGTTTTCCTGTGTATTTCAGTGAATATGCGTTTAATCCCTCCGCGTGGAAATGTGACCTCGAAAATAAATTATGACGAACGTTTCGTTCTAAATGTGCGACTGGTTCAATCTTCGAATCCGCCTATCTGTCGTCCAAGTTCCGCTTCGGCATCCGTAGTGCAAAACCCAGTGTTCTACCACTGATTTCTACCTTTCCTCTTGAAATTTTTTCAGTGTCGGAGAGAGAATGAGTGGTGGGATCGGCGACATAAAACCCGGTAAAAACCACCCAAAATGCTGAAAGGAGCTAGTTACAACCCAACATATTTCCGTTTTCATTCGAAAAAAACGACTGGGAAATGATCCGTAGACATCATCCTCAAAAAATTAAAGATTGAAAACATTTTCAATTGCGACGATCAAAATAATATTTAAAAAAAACTGATAAAAAATATTTTGCGCGTGTCGATGGCGGAGATGACGAACTGGTGCTTTTGTTGCATATATATTCGGTAACAAGTGAGTATTTCAGAACAAGCTTCCGGCCGTTGATAACATTTCGTCACCCGTGCGGCGGCCGAGCTCGGCGGAGGGTAATGCGACCTGTGCTGAGGGCGGAGGTTTTACTGCATTTTTAGCCTATCACAGGACTACAGCTGCTCCCATGACGAAAATGTCGTAACACTGATAACTTACGAGCTTTTGTTCCTCATCCAGTCTATGACCACCATCTTCACCTTGGTCAAGAAGGATCATTCAGGTTCCGATAAAACGTCAACGTAAAGCACTGAAGCCTATATTTGTCACATCAAGAAAGAAGGAAGCCTTGTGCCTCATTCATGCGCTGCGCGAGGTACGTCTTACAAGATTTGTTAGTCCAAGAAAGAAACGATGCCCTTGGCGTTTTGCAGTCATGTACGTCTTCATAAAATAGCATAAAGCTAATCATATATATCTGTATATATCTTCATTGGACACATAAAGGGTGGAATTAATTATCGTTCCGCGCGAGGATCGGACTTTTTTTGTTTTTTCTACGGTTTCTTGATGCGAATATGGATATAGGTATGTACCAGAACACTCACTAATATCTTCCTTGACGTACGAAGGTCACCTTGCACAGGAAAAAAATCTGATCAATAGACCTTAACCGCTGATTTCCCAGTCACTCACATCAGTGCTGGTTTACCTCCGAAAGTAGCTGTATGGGGAAGAAGCGGAAGACAAAGGAAGCGCAATGCTTGTCTCTGCCACTTCCGGACTCTGTTTTTGACGTTATAAAAAAGCGGCGTATTTCATTCGCAAAAGCTGTAAAAAATAAGTTCCTTAACTATTAATATTAATTGTCATTTTGATGACTTCATTAATAAATTTTACCTACACTCTTGGGAAAAAGGTAGTAGTACTTACTAACCGTAGGTTAGTTAAATACTGCTTGTTACATATTGCTGAGCGCGGGGCCGAGCAAGCAACGCTCGGTCACGGACTTAGAATATTCGCGTTCATCCCTTATTCGGGACGTCACTTTTAAATTTCGTCCTGCTTTCTTGTTCTCGTAAGTGCCCGTTCATTCTCACCCCGAACGCACGACGCTCGAACTTTGATGGGCCGATTTTTCGAGAAGGTGACGCCCACTAAATAAAAAGTTGCGCTGGACCTTGTCGAGTGAGTCCTGCTCTCGCTTGCTGTTACGCCGCCAAATCGCCGCCCGCTTTTCTACTGTCTCGACGCTTGATCTTTATTTCGTTTAAACCCCCGATTAAACCTTTATTTCAGTTTGCTGTCCATCCTCTCGTCGCCTTCATCCGTGACAGTATGTTACTAACATGGCAGTAACTACCACTTAGTAGCTCGTAGTGTTGTGTAGCAGTTACTAGCCAAGGAGTAGACTTTTCCAAAAACCCCATCGAGCGACATTGGCAGTCACCATTTTTGGGGCACAACGAGTGTGGTTGGATCCCCGTCCTCGCCGAGCGCTAACGCAGCAATTGGTTTTGATAAGAACTGAGCCGTGCTCATGCCGAACGCTAATACGTGCCCAAACAACGGTCGACTGAGATAATTCGCACAGCTGTTAATAGAAGGCGGACCTTTTGAAAAGGGTCCATTGAGCTAGTGCCGCCCAGCCGAAAAATCTATACTTCGTTTCACCTTATGTTGTACCGCAGCGAAGGCTAGAAGCGCGAGCTGATAGCGTTGGCAGCTGTTCTTAAGTCACGAGAGCTTGCGCCGCCGAGATGTGCCCCAGAGCAAGGAGCTCGCGCTTGTAGCCTTTCCTGCGGTACATCATAAGGGTGAAACAGAGTATAGGTGTGGTCGTTGCTACCATTCAATTCAAAGGTCACGAAATATTTGATTTGCTCGCGTGGCTGCATGGCTTCGGGCTTTACGTGTCCTACACTTTAGATTACACACACATTGGACGTCGTCCAATTGGCTAAACACATCACATGCATAGGTCACTTACACAAACGTAGAACAAGAAAACAAGTACTGACAAGAATAATGAAAGCGCGCTACATGGACTGCTGGCTGCGGCTGCTGCTCTTCCGCCTTTTGTACCCAACATTTCGAAGACACGTCTGGCCTCGATGATTACCTCAGCAATACTTGGCTTTACGAGGATGTTGCTTTCCTCTCACTAATGTTATTCCTCAAGATTAATTTTGAAGGGTCTAAAGGATAAATCTCTTAGAGAACAAGTAAACGATTAGGCTGTTATTCTCTTGCTTGCGACAGTCGATGTAACAACCTGCGCATTCTAGTGGGCATGTTTCCGCTTCTCCACAGAGCTACGCATCATCAGTAGTAATTATTACTTGCTGGACTTCCTTGGCTATTAATGATTACTAACAAAAACTTTCTTTGGCTAATAACAACCGCAGTTACTATCTTTGGCGCCATTGATGCAGTAAACAATCAGTAGATATTGGTAGTAATGGCCCCGGAGGGGTAGTGCTGCTGTATTTACCAACTTTTAAGCATGAAATGCTTTCGAACGCTACCCTATCCCAAAACGTCCGTCCGTCCGTCCACCCTCCGTAAATTTCCCGCTAAGTTAATCGGGAATTTGACGTCACGTGATATGTATACACCATTTCAATTACTGCTAAATTTAGCGGGAAAATTCGCGTCTTCTGAATTAGACGCCATCTCTCCCTTTTCCCGTTAAATTTAGCGGGAGAAATTGACGTCACGTGACCTGACGTCACGTGACCTATGCTGCCATTCAGTTTCTCCGCTAAATTTGGCGGGAAAATATAGTGACACGACAATTTCTTCATCAATTCTATATATTTCATGCCCTATGGGACTTTGAAAGTAAAGGTCGCTACTAATTTGTTTTTACTAACGCTTTTTAAGAGTGTATAACAACATTGATTAATTACGGCTTAACCAAAATTTCCAATAAATGCCAATTGTATCAAAGCAGGCTTTCATAAGTGTTAATTACACTGAGTTTCTTTCGAGGCATTGTCTAGCGCCATCTGATTATAAGCGTACCGAAAATCGGGTGTTGAAACACTCCCTGCCGTTTACCACTGCAAGTATATATCTGTAGGAACGGACAGGTGAAACTGTACAACCGCAACATGCTGGGTTTGAGCTGGCTTTAATATCGCCGCAGATTCTTTCTTTGCCGTCTTTTTTAGGCGCTGGGACTATGAGGTTCTCAATTTTGAGCATGTGGCCGTGCAAGTGCACGCCAAGAGAGACTAATATTTAGCAGCTTACCAGCGAGGCATGCTGCTTCAGTCGTAGGACTGTCTGGGCTGTCCCTCAATGAGGCCCGCGTTTGCACAGCAGAAACATCTGCGGTAGTCACCGAAAAGTGCTGTTGACTTCAGATGATGCTGCCCTGGTTTGCTGCACTGCGGACTTTTGTGTAGCCAAAACCAGAAACAAAACCCTCAGGGCTGTCTCAACCGAGACAACATCGCGCACCGCTTAGACTTGGTCCCGGAGATGCTCAGCACCGTGGGTGAACAGTTCACTGCGTGGCGCTTTGGTAGCGCACTACAGCTGCAGCTCACACTAGCACCGGCAAACGCTCTTCCTCACCGTCTTAGCTCTCGACCAATGTTTGCGACGCTTTGTGGAAGCGCCAGGGCCCCAGACTCCGCTAAATACCAAAGCGTGCGGGTGACGCACCACACAGCGCGTCGCATTGGACTGTCGTGATATACGGGGTGCTACCATTGCAGCGTTTGTCATACAGCGTGCAAAGAAATTACGCATCAAAGAATGTTTATTCGCCGCCGAAATGCAAACCGTTAGCGGTCTAAACCAGATGCCGTAAGTTTTAGAGATAACCGCTATATTAGTAAAAAAGATAAGCGACTCTGATGCACATTTTTAAAGCGATACCCTTAAAGAGCTTGGCCCGCAGTAGCGCCGGCGCCGGTGTCGGTGAACGGACGCATCCCGGATTCGCTGACGAGCAATTCTACCAGGACAACGGCGCAATTGCAATATCTGCAGGCGGAGCTGGCTCGAACTCCACACTCGCCTCTACTCCCCTTGCCGGACTCACCGCAAGCACAGGTCGTCAGACAGTTTTCAACGCTTTCTGTAGTTATTCATTCGCCCCATAATCGAGCGATGGTGTCCCGATGACCGGGAGAATGTCACTATCGAAGCCCGTGGCTCTAATTAAGTTTGGGAGTTTAAAACAGAGAATGAAGCACGATAGTTCGGGCAATGCAGGCGCCCAACACCGGCGAAGCACTCTCAATCGGGGATTTGCCTCTTTCTAACGCTCCAGCAATGGGGAAAGCGCCGGCAGCCCTCCCCTTTTCTCTCTCGCTCTCAAAATGGCGCTGCCCACGACAAAACGCAGTATGTATACAGAAACCGCTACGTCAACGGAAATCGAAGCGCCTCTCTTTGTCGCCGTTCCAAGCGCTTGCGTGCTTAGATCCTCCCGCTCTTCCCGGGGTGGCGGTCCCGTCGCGCGGTCCACGGCAAGGGTTCCGTGGATTTTCCAGATTATCGACGCAGGAACCAACACTGGCGCTACAGGTGGAGGGCTTCTCAAAGAGGGCGTCCCGTGAGGAGGCCTGAGTGGGCGGTGTTTCAAGCCAGACGCATCCACGCCAGAAGACTTCGTTTGATGTTAGTCGCCATATGGTATTGCTGCTAAAACAATGCTGAAATCGATCAGAAGCCATATTTCTCAAGTTATCGAAGCAGGAACCAACACTGCCTGTGTTAACGAGAGCAGAGAGGCGCTCTCGTTAACACAGGCGCTACCTAACGAAAGTAGAGAGGCGCGACAGATGGGGACTTCTCAGAGAGGGCTTCCCGTGAGCGTGAGTGAACGGTGTTTGGATCCAGACGCGTCCACTCTAGAAACTTCGTTTGATGTTAGTCGTCGTATGGTATTGCTCCTAAATCAATGCTGAAATTGATCGGAAGCCATATTTTCGTGTACGTCAACAAAAACTCGCACCGCGCTCTCTTTGTCGTCGTTCCAAGTGCTTGCGTGCCTAGTTCCTTCCGCTTCTCGGGATGGCGGTCCTGTCGCGCGGGCGGTGTATGGCTAGGGTTCCGTAAAGTTTTCGTGCACGTGAGCAAAAACTCACACCGCCCTCCTTTGTCGTCGTTCCAAGCGCTTGCGTGCCCGTCGCGCGTGTCTACTTTAAGCCGGGTGGCGGTCCCGTCGCGCGTGTCTTAGCAACGCTGCCTACGAAGGGCAACGGCGGGAACGGCAACGAGAATGTCAGCGGTGGCGGCGCGTGGCAAACACCACCGTCTGTGTCGTGCGCTAAACAGATTCGCTGGACCTCCACTTTCACAGAGTGGAATGGCTTATATTTTTTCTCCTTTTGGGCAACTCTCAACGCATGCACTGCGTGAGTGTAAATAGGTTGTCCTTCAATCGGCGCCCCCGTCTAAAGACGCCCTAAAGTTCAGTAAGGGGCCGACCCTGCTCTGGCACGCTGGCATCCGTTCCTTTGAGGATGTAGAGCCAAAACTCTTGTAAAGTGTGCGCATAACCATCAGGGGTCGGTAGTTGCACAGTTGGTGACGGTTGCTCCCTTCTTCTTGATCAAGACCACCCGGCTGAGCCTCCAGTCTTGCCGAATGGGCTCTGTCCCGCTGAGGATGTCTTTGAGGGTCGACGCCAACTGCTGTCTGGCATATTTTCCCAAAGCCTTCAGGACAGTTGCCGGGCTATTATCTAATCACTGAGTAGTGTTTCTTTTCAGGTTGGCTATAGCGCGAGCCACACCCACTCCACCGTTTCTCACTGGTTGTAATCGAGAGGGTCATCGGTTGTGCCATGGCCTTCCTTAGCAATGGTCTTCAGCTCTGGAGTAAACATTCTCTAAAATGCGCCGTGAGGTGTGCCCCCAAGTTTTCCACTTCCTGCCCGTGCGCTCGTCGAATATGAGAGTGGTCTCACCTCGGCCTTCCAGCGTGCACATGTGTATCCAAAAATTCCACGCAGCGTCTTTCCCACTGGAGCGGATATCATGAATCGTATGTGCGTCAGTTGTTATCATTTTCTCCTGCGTCAGTTGCTTGGCGTACTGCTTATGGCTTTCCCACTTTGGAAGTATTGAGTCCGAGGCCTTCCCGAAGCGACTGGCGATGGATCCCGTTAGCGGACCGCCTGACATGTTCGGCTGCTTCTACTTCAGCGTCCCACAACCGTTTTCTTCGCCTTCGTCCAGTGCGTCGGGTCTTCGAATACTGAATAATAGCCTTTTAAGCCGCAGCCGACATACTGCTGCGTGCCCTGATGCACGCTTTCTTTCTAAATGGCTGCGCTCAAATTGTTCCGCAACCATTGTGGCCGCGCATTCAGTCAGGGAGTGGGCGCACGGGGCCTGGAAGTCTGACTTCCTCTCACTTCCATGTGGATTTGCTGAACTCCATCTTCAGTCGATTGTGATCGGTTTCGATGCTGTACTGGCCATCTACGTCTATATGCACTCCTACGAGAAAGCGTCCAATGCCCGGCGAAGCCAGACAGTAGTCCATGCACGTTCGACTACCCTAGCACACCAGTATACTGTCTCGCCGTATGTTTCCAGCGGTTCACCACTTCCAACTGCAACGGCTCTGCTAGTTTCTGTAGCCGCCGCCCATTGAAGTCTTCCCATCCATCGAGTTCACGGATATGACCGTTATAGCACCTCCCTTTCTTGTCCAACCTCCTGCGCATCCCTTACAACACAGTCCATTGATGTTTTCGTTCTCTTTGTCTGTCCACACTGCCTACAGAGAGATGCACCAACACATCTAGCTACTGGGCCCTGTACCAGTTCGCCCGTCAGCCATACGCGACCTGGCACCTTCTGGGATCCCGGTGCCAGGTACGTGTCCGTGCGACACCACAATATTCTACCACCCCTCCTCCCGGCTCACCCTCTTCATGGTTGCACCCATCCCACCACCAATACGGGTGTACCGGCGGTTATTCAAGGTCCCGGAGGTGCGTTTCAGCCGCACCAAAAACGTTCATGCCCTCAGTCTTTATCGCGCTGTACACCTCTTGCCATTTTTGTTCCCTCCGTGCTCTCTGGAGGTTTAAAAGCCCACTCTAACGGTCAGCTGGCTTTTACGCTTGCGTCGCCTTCGTCTGCGCTTTATTCCACGATGCGCGTCCCTCTCTTTCCATTGGCATCCGCTTGGCCCTCAGGTGTGCTTATGCCCGCGTCCATCGCTACTGGTCTCTCTGGCTGTTGACGCATTATCTCCACTACCATAGCCTGCAGGGCAGCCGAGGGCAGCATAGGCACACATACTTGCGTGGCACGTTGCATCACTGGCACCTGTGGCGTACCGGTGTTAGATACCCCGGGCATCCACCCCCGTTTCTTGTCTCGACCTTCTCGGTGAGTATACCGGCCTCACATGGTTCACCAGCACCATGCGGACCATGAGTTTACCCACTGATCTCTATTGTAGTAGGCAGGATCGCGGACCGCGCCCTCGGAAGCTGGGGCCGAGTGTCGCCACCGGCGGCCATTGATTGACACCACCAAATGCATGGGACTTCATGGGAAAAAACGAGTAAAAGTGCCGTTTCCTTCGTTTCTAAGTTGTTGCCCGCACTGAAACTTTTTGGCTGCTTTTCGGGAAGCCTGTCAAATAGCATGCGTACAAACATTAAAACTGACAGCCCTCACAGTTTTTATAAATATTTTGTGGTCGAGAGTGACTCCACTGGGCGAGAAACCTAGTGCAGCTCAATGGAACGAGAGTTATCTGGAGTGACTCCAGGTAACTCTCGTTCCATTGAGCGGAGTCGGTGGCGGTTTCAGCAAGTTGGGTTTAGCAGACGACAAGTGTGAGGGCTTTGCTACGCGGAATTCGCTCACCCCGAAAAGCAGCAGTCAACATGGAACTTTCTCGACATCCATCAACTTCTGGGCTTCCCCGAGGACGGTCTTATTGACAGCAAGTTCCTTTGTTTACTTCACTACGAGAGCAAGCTTGCCAGCTCAGCCGTAGGTGCTCTGGCACGTTTGATATATTAATTGGCATTGGAACGCTTGACAAATACTCATCCGATTCGAGCTCCAAACACCCGACATAATGATCGCATCACATTATAATATACTCGCCTTCAAGCACAGCATACAAGCTTCAATATTCCTACATTTGTGCGTTTTCTCTTAGACTTGCGTGCATTGCCTAGTGTCAAGCAATGGCCATCGGTGGTGCCACCGGCGGGCTCGCGATCCGCGGTCCAGCCTGCTACAATAGAGACCAGTGAGTATATCAGCCTCACCATGGTCCACCAGCATTCATCACACTTTTCAAAAGTGCGCGCCACCTAGAGGCCGCTGCACCGATTCCGAGTCCGCCATGGTTTCGGCGGGTACTCTGAGCATGGATTGGACAAGACGCCTGTGCCAACTTTCGGAGAGGACTTAAATCCATCCACACACTTCGTGCCGCCCGAAAGAATGCCAACTGCCAATGCTGCTTGACTGGGTTTTGAAAAAAAAGTGTATTGTAGCCGAAGCAACATGTTGCCATAATTTATCTTCCCAGAAAATAATTTATACTTACTTTCGCATTATGTCCGACTATAGCCAATGACATACGACCCGATGGAGCTAATAAACGAACGCAAAAAAGTGTCTACTCACGGCGCTCGCTTTCCTCGCGCGTCTGCCACACTGGCTAAAGTAATCGTGCACGGTAAAAACTGCGTAAACTCGGGATTATTTGTTTGTTTTTTTCTGCGCGCGTTTGGTTTAGTTGGGGATTGCAAACGCACAAAGACGACGGGCGCCATGACGACGCACTTATGGCGCTGCTAGAACGAGGCCCCTGATTGTTTTTTTGTTTTGTTTTTACAAGTGGCGTTAAACGCTTATGCTCGATCGTGCGGCTGTTGGAAGCGGATGGCGGGGCAGCACAGACACAAGCGGTCCTAGAAAGCGAATGGAGGTATACCCGTAAGAAAAGCGAAGCGTGAATTTTACCAAGGAGCTTTAGGTTCCAGCGGATCACAGCCTTGACCGGGGTCGGACGTTGAGAAACGGAAAGTATAGTTGCGGCAGTTGGGGAATTCGTTACTTGTCCATCAAGCACTGCTCGACGCTTTCACGGACTAAATTGAGGCGTACTACTATACACGCAGCGTCTCATGATAAAGTTTATTAAAACCGAAGGCTCAGCGCTTGCATGAGGTAACACCGGGTGCCGACAAATTTCGCGGTTTGAGAACTTATGGTATATACCTTTCACGCAGGATTGGCGAACCATCTGCGTAAGTGTGTTAATAGTTTTTAATGCCATTTTATACAAACAAATTGAGTTACACGAAAAGCGTAGACATTGCCAGAGTGGCGGCACTCTTGTTTTTTTTCTTCCGAATGTATCTTTGCAAACACACACAGGCACACATGCTTGTAGTCAGGAGATAAGGTATAGCAAGAGCCGTTTTGGTGGAGGCGGGTCACTCGGCGAGCTCCACTCGAGGATGTACCTGCAAAGTAGAAGCAAAAGACCGCCAGTTAGCTCGCTCTAGATGATTACAGACGTGGTCATTCAAGTAATCAGGACCTATCGACCATTCCTCAAATCACCTTCTGGCTTTAAGTCTGCAACGCATATAACCCGGGAGGAGGCAGGGGTAACTTCATTTTTCAGCCTTTTTTTTCGTCGCCACCACAACTCAAAGTTTGCCATCTTCCCTTACTGGACAGAGAAACACGTTCTGGGCATGCGCACTAGCTCTCTGCCACGGAATATCAAAGGCTGCGTATGCGTCCAAGGCCCAGGGACTTGGAATTTTTCGAAAGCGGACAGGTGTGTAGACCAGCTCACGGTTTATATTAAAAAAACGTGTTTTTTCCCAAAGGAGCTACACGACACAGACGCAGAAACCCGTCTATTGCAGATGGAAACGTCTGCGTATGTGCCGGACAGAAATGTATTGGTACGACACAGGCACGTAGCCAGGATTTTGTTTCGGAGAGGGCCCGCCCATGACAAAAGGCTGTATGAGGGGAGGGGGAGAGGAGGTCCCAGCAAAATGGAAGATTTCGGGGGGGGGGGGCCGGGCCCCATGGGCCCCCCCCTGAATACGTGCTTGGTATGACACCATAGCTCTCCATGAGATTCGTTTAATAAATATGGAGTTTTAGGGAGCCGTTTAAAACACATGTGATACGGTACGATGAGCCCTCCGTTACGAACTGCGCATATACTATGTCTTCTATAGAAGACTAGTATATCTTGCATTAAAACTGGGTTTGGGCTAGTTGGTCCATTACTGAATAAAAGGTTAAAAAGCGCGAAAAACGAGGATAATAAAGAAACACGGACGACAGGACAGGCGCTTCACATAAAAAACCAGTTGAGAGTGAAGCGCCTGTCCTGTCGTCCGTGTTTCTTTATTGTCCTCGTTTTTTCGCGCTTTTTAACCTTTTATTTAGTATATCTTCTATAGAACACTTGTACACTCTCAAGAAAAAGGGTGTAAAAGGGTGTATCGTTACACCCTTTGTCGTATATAATACACCCCAAAACTTCATTTCGA
>JAZHYW010034717.1:0-12415 GCA_037355805.1 Ixodes ricinus | reverse complement strand
GTCATTTCGACATGCAAGTAGACATAGCTTGGCTCGACTAATTCGTTTTATCTGTTTTGTTTTTCCATTTGGTTAAGTCTTAGTAAGCTGTATTTTCGAACCATTTAAGCCTTTGTATTTTCTAAAGAAATCATCGTTGTGTTCGTGACTTAGATGTCGTTCAGATTTTATAGTTAGTTACCGTTACCATCTTCTTCGTCGCGAGGAAGATTAAACCTGGATCTTAGCAGAGTATATGAAAGAAAGTGCAATTATTTATTTAGTCACTACTACAGACCCAAGTGGGTCTAGATAGAGAGGGATACAAATCGAGAACGATAGAAAAAATGGTATAGAAAAACATGACTTTATGTACCTAATTGAAACAATGAAGAGCAATAAAAATATGCAGGCATGCATAAAAGAATTGTGACTCACTCCACGTAACCTGTGCCAGGAAATCAACATTCAGTTGGATGGAACAGTTGTGACAACGAGCGTAGATTCTGCTACCTCCACCTTCACTCATGTATGTTCGCTTTATAGAACGAAATTCTGACGCATTGTTGTGCACTCTAACAGAAAACAACAAAAATTATAATACAAATCGCTATTGGCTGTATCTACGGCCATTGAACTGAAACCCCAAGTCACACTGTTCAATTCTTTCGTATATTGTGTTTTCTGATTTTACAAACTGTTCAACCACACATGGTCAATTAATTTACTGCTTCAGGCAGCAAGAACCAAGAATTTTTTGTTTGTATATGACATTGCTCCTGATATTCCGGACAATACTGTTTCACGTAAGGTGATTGTTCTCGCATTTACAACTAGACGAATAGGAATAAAAGGAAGATATTTATACTGTAATCAAAACTGTCAGAAATTATATTAAAAAGATACTTTGTGTGTGTAGTAGTTTGACTTTAGAAAACTTCTTGCTGTGTCAGACTTTTTCAAGCATTGACGTTCCCCTTGTCACATTGCCGCGTAACTACACCCTTTTCCCGACGGTCCCTTTTGGCTTCCTCTCCCGACTTCCCACCCTTCCCCCTCTCGCAGCCGTCCATCTTTTCTTTTTTCCCCCTCTTTTCCCCGCAGCAAACCGTTCCGGGGAAAAGCGCTTCTACTTCCCACCGACCGACCGACTGTCCGGCCTGGCCGTTCGTCGTCCACTCCGGGAGTTATTACCGGACTTTGCCGGTTTTATCTCTCCGCCACGGACCAGAGGTCAGCCCTGTCAGACGGCCGCTATCTCGTAAATCAAGCGAGCAGCGGTGGCGATCGAGCCGCGGGGCAGTCCGACCTCGCTGCCGGACCACTGGACAGTGGTCAGGCGGTGCGGGAAGCAGCACCAGTGTCCAGCGGCGCACTGGTCGAGCCGTGAGCAATGGCAGACGCGATCCGATTACGCACCCCAAATTGCCAGGCGCTTGCTAAAGCGATCCTTGCGACACGCGCGCCGCGGTGCGGCCGGTTGAGACGGACACTGGGGGACACGAGAGAAAGAGCTCCCTTTGCTCGGCTGTCGGGCATCCGTTCGGGATCGGGGATAGAGGGCAAGCGCAAGTTGGAGCAGAAGGTCTGTTTCTGGAAGCGAAAGCGTGGTGTGAAACATCCTTTTTGATCGGAGAGCAGACTTAAAAACTTTTTTTAATATACATTTCATTAATATTTGCAATGAGGTATCGTATCTCAATCCCGGTGGAGGCCAAGAGGAACAATATAGACAAACAACGATTCCGTCGACACATACAACACCTTTTGTAGACGGTGCTCCGTGTGTCGGTGAGTTCGGCAGTCGTTGCCTCGAGGTTTATATATGCTCATATTCCATTGATAGTTGCAAACCTTAGTTTTCTCTCTGCTACGCGGTTTCTCAAAACGGTCGCCACATCTAAAGACAAGACAGCGATTGGAATTATTAAATGGAGTAAGTCACAAATACGGTTTGGTTGCTTGCTCTTCCTATTAAGCCATATACTCAAAGAGTTGAGATTGCCTGAAGTGCAACGTTCTTACATGCAACGCTCATATGTAACACTTTCACGGGCTTGGACGTCCCCCGGTGAAATTACGTTGGATGCTGTTAGTTTTGCCACATAATGTCGTGCCTCTACTAAAAACAAAACAAAATAACTATAAAACACGGTTAGGGTTGCCTACATGTCTGTCTGTCTGTCTCAGGGTGAAGACACATCCTTTGTGGCACTGAGTGGGCCAGACGGGCTGGCGCACTCAATGCGTGATGCGGTAAAATGGCGTCTAGGCACTAGCCAAGGCGCGCTCGAGCTGAGTCGCACCGGATTGCGCGCACTTCAAAAATATAAACGATTGGGCGGCAAAAATAGCCAAGTTGTCAACACTGAAGCAAAAGCGCGCGTGTATGAAGGCACTCTTGGTCGAACAGGACCGGTATGAATCTTCAGCACGCCATAGTATAGTCGCCCGTATAAAGCGATACTATAGCACTCCTCTGGCAGCGCTCTCTCGTGCACCACCTAAAAAAAGATGGGTGTGTGCAGAGACGTTTCTGTTGTCACTGACTAAAAATGAGAACGGCGGGAGGTCGGTCAGTTGTCCCGCCCTCATAGCGCACAGCTTCGACGACGCTTCGGCGTCTCCGTGAGCCTGGAGCGTGCACGCGCAGACAAAGCACGGCGGAAGGCAACGGGCACGTGCTGGAGGCCGGGCAGTACGCCTTGCCCTCCTCATCTTGTCAGTGACCATAGTCCATTTGATTTCCGGTACTCCTTCTTCATACCTTTCACGCCTTACTCTATCATAACATTTACGACGACTGCAACACACACACCACACACACACAGACGCACGCGCGCGCACACACGCACGCTACGCACACGCACACGCACACGCACGCGCACACGCGAGCAGAGAGAGAGAGAGAGGGAGAGTGTAGAACCACTCTCGAAGCTGGCCGAGATCTCGACCTCCCTATGCAACGAGGGTGGGCCATGCAGTCGTCCCGTGCAGATGCGCCATTTGGAGAGCGATAGAAAAGTCAAGCGTCGCGGACGCCCTCCCAGACGAGGTAGGCTTAACGCGATTACAATGGCGGCGGGCGTCTGCGCCGGCAGTCCCCAGGCGGCCGGGGCAGACGTCGTCAGCGCCACCGGCGCCTGTCGCTGCGCAGCGAGCGCGCGGTCTCTAATGAAGTTAGCACGCTATCCCCTGACCTGTCGCATCGATCATGCCCTTAATTGATCGGATATTGAGCAGGTCACCCGCTGACTGTTTCGGGCCTCGCGGGCTCCACTCGTCCGCCCGGTGGACGGGCAAAGAGTTGACCTCCTCGTGTCGCCCCGAAGCGCCGTCGAGGACGCGGGCGCACCAGAGAACAGGGGGACAGTCATGACGTCGAGTGCCGGCAGATGGAGAGCTCATTGCCAGATTGAACAGCGGATTTGTTTCACGAGAATGACAAGGGGTCAACCTTGACGCTGGCGCAGGCGACGCCCGTGAAACGGCGAAATATCTTGAGTGTGAAAAACGCACTTGTTCTCCTTTAACTTTATGCTACATCTCAAAAGATGAGAAGTGCTAAGAACTATCTGGCAGTCTCAAGCGCGAACATTTTATTTCTATGTATACAATAATAACAATACTAGTAGTATTAATCTTTATGACAAGATTCTAACAAAGTAATGGAACCATCATGCGCAAACAAGAACTACAGAAGTTAGTAGATAGTTAATTTTTGTGTTTCGGGGTTCTGGGTCCGCATGACGGAATGCGGGGTGAACACCATCTGAGTGAATAGCCCCTTGTTTTGTATTCGTGAGATATGACGCATGCTTATTCGGATGAAATTTTTGTAAGCAAACCATTTCTTTTCATTCTTATTAATGTGAAATGAGTGTCAAGATATAAGGCAGATTGTGCCACGCATGTTCGGGCTCAGCACTTACACAAGCTACCACTGTCTAACTAAGACGGACGATTAATTTAATACCAATATGAAGCAATAACCTCCCCTCCCCCTCCTTCGGGTATGAATAGGTTGGTCATTTACATTCAGTATACAAAGCGAATCAGTGATTTACAAGATTCACTAATAGTCCGTTATCACGCGAAGCAACTTAAGCTGCCTTCCATCTGCCCATAATGAAGTAAACTGACTTCCAGCAACCAAAAGATCGGGATTAAGCTCTTCTCCCTTGCTCATTACGTTGGTTTTACTTCAGCAACCATAATCCTTGCGATTTATGACTGCTGTATCACATTTGGAATGAATTTCGCCGTAGTTATGGTACAGCCGCTGCTTCTTGCGGGCTGCGACTCCCCTTATAAGCAATAGATTATGACTCTGGAAAATGCAATTCCTGTAAACTTTCTGGACAGCTTCATCTCAAAACAAACAACAATGAATTAACTGCAGTATAAGTGGGAAAGTATAAAGCAGACCGTGTTGTTCGTCGATCGGTAAACCACGATGATATCGCAGCTCGCATCAGTCTCCTTGGCATGATTGATGGCGCTTCGCCGTACGGCCACGGTGCGCAGTGGCAAAAGTGCCCCCAGGCGAAGCTTTTGTACATTTGAAAGTGGAAGTGCGGTGTTCTTTTGCCGGAAGCCGAGTAACTAAACAAGATACATTTTATCGGAGCAACATAGAAACATGCAGCTTCCTTTGGTGCTCTTTTACAAATTTATTAAAGACACCTGCAGATACAGTGAGAACACAAACCACGTACCATTATCATCGCAACTATTGGAAAGTACTAAGCATTGCCCTTATGAGATTATCTATTTAATTATTATATTGAGAATAGTACAATAATTAAAAAAAAACATCTGAATCACGTAAGAAAATCTACAAGAATTGTTGTGGCTTGCAAAAGTAGGTGATCTGCAAACGGTTATAAATATTCAGTTTTCGTATGCACTCCACTCGTCCAGCCATTCGTTGTACCTCCTCTGGCTTATCCATTGAGTTACTTTGCAGAAAAAATTAACAACAACAAGAAAGAACGCGCAAGGAATAACAAGCTCAATCACTAAACTCAAGAAAGACGACACAATGAAATCGCGAACTCAGTCGAGTGTAATAATAACAAAAAGAAATGAAGAATGAAGCCGCGTGTCTAAACGAACACGCTGACTGCAGAGACAACTGGAATCGCTAGAAACTCGCATCTGCTGCACACCAGTGAGCCAATAGCGTCTACGCAGTCAGCGCCGCCTGTAGCCGCGGGGATCTCCCCAATACGCACATCACACACACATGCAAACAGACACACACATACACGAGCAGTACACGCACGCACATACACACAGAGGAGCACGACACATACACACACACAGCACACTTTGCCGCGTGTAGAATTCGCACCATCGCCCGAGGCTGCAGGAACAGCAGCAGCAGCAGCTTGTGTCAACAAGAGTCACGGCGGCGAACTGTGCGTTGCCCGGTTCTTCTTCCCTATATCTATCGAACAAATTGGGGAAGAGGAAACCAAAAAGAAGCGGAACCTCGAAAATTCTCACAGGGGAGCCGCTGCTTCGTGTTCGAAAATCAACACGATACTGGCGCGACTGATTGCGATGGGAGTTCTGCGGTGGCGGCGGTGAACGCCTGTGAGCGTTCGCCGACGTTGGAACAGGTCCCACTCCAACCGTCGCCTCCCGTTTCTTCTTCGCTGTTTGCTCAGCGGCGCCGGGTGTTTCTGTATTGGTTTCTCGTCTTGATGCCACGCTTCTGCTCTTTGACTCGGTTCCTCTTCCTTTTGTGAGTTCCATCGCCGCTTACATTTTTGTCTCTTTTTGTTTTTCTTGTTTGCGGTGAGTTTTAACTTGATCATTCGACGAACATTTGGGAGTATACCGCAAGGAGAGCGGCGTGTGTGTCTGTGCGGGTGTGCTGGAGCGTGCGGCTGAAAAGTAGACAAGGATGGAAATGGAAGATAGAACTATAAGTTAAGAGCAGAAAAAAAATAAAGATGAAAACAGAAATGTGGTAATATTGTGGAGTAGTAGGACTTTCTTCTGACGCCCGAGGCGATTTTATGTTTGTTCGTCACTGGGAGTTTTGGGAATTGTTGTTTTGTTTGTTTTGATTACTACTTCAAAATTTTAAAACGGACTTTCAAGGGAGAGTTTAGGAATAGAAATTCTCAAAGGATTTCTATGAGATGGAAGAGTAGGATAACAGAAAATGCTATTTTGTGTTTTATTATTCAAGTGTAAAACGCAGGCGAATTAGTGAATCACTGCCAAATGTTAACCTAAAACAGGACAAAAATAAAAAAAAGAACGTTAACAGATTTACGCAACACCGTGTTGAAATTTTCTTCGGTCTCGCCTTTTTGTTGTTAACCTAACGAATAATGCTGAGAAAGTGAAACAGAAATAACGCAATGTGATATTTAAAAATAAGATAACCTTGATTTTATCTTGCAAGGTCACTAGTTTTGGCCTTGTGTACGAGAGAATTATTTTATTTTGTAGATTACAATATACCAGCTGAGGGACAAGCCACATAATACGAAATGTATCTAGGATGCATCGGGATTCCAGAGTCAGAACATCCAACGCGTCAAAACATCCATCGAGTCAAAACATCCATTCGTGGATGTTTTGTCTCGATGGATGTTCTGACTCGATGGATGTTTTGACTCGGATGGATGTTCTGACTCGATGGATGTTTTGACTCCATGGATGTTTAGACTCGGATGGATGTTCTGACTCGATGGATGTGTTGACCCCATCGATGTTTAGACTCGGATGGATGTTCTGACTCGATGGATGTTTTGACTCAATGGATGTTTTGACTCGGATGGCTGTCATGGATATTTTGACGAGTTGAATGTTCTATCGTTTTTTGCCTGAAAGGAGAGAGCTGTTGTGTAAACGACTTTTGACGATATGGTAAGCAAGGACCGTTTGCATACGCTCCTAGATAAAATTTAATCATTTATGAAGGACAAAATTGAGTTCGTTATTTGACGGAAGTGGATAGGATATGTTCTTATTTCTTTACTATTATTCGAGCTGTGAACTGCCTTTACGATTTTATTATCTCATTGAGACCTTGTCAGTTATTTAGGCTATTCAGTAAACGTGCGTTTTTATATGTATTCTGTGATTCCGATTTCTTCAATTTTCCTCTACCAGTGTTAGTTACTTTTTTTGTTTATTTTCTGTTTTGTAAGATCATTGCTGTTGTTTTCCTTGATCCCTGCTTGAACCACTCATGGTCTGTAGTTTTTATTAATAAATAAATAAACAAAATATTAAAGTTAATATCGTCAGGGGCATGTAAACGGAGCGAAATAATTTTTCTTTTGTTTTATCACTGTATTATTGGGTGTACGCTCGTCAGTGTCCCTGTGTCTTTCTTGTAGCTTAACGGAGTGTAAAATAAAACAGTATTTTGGTGGTCCACTCCGTATTAAAATCAGGTAGGACACGACGGCGCAGTGGCAATGGCTCTCGAAAGCGGCGAGCGGTAATGTTACGTGATCACGCGACGTGGTTTAAGATTGGAATTTACTTGCATTGCCGGTAAAATACGCTGCTTTGCCGTCTCGGGTGGCGTTTTATTTGCTGTCGTTTGACCCGCGCAGCTCGAGAGCACGCTACTCTGCGATTCGTGGCAGCTACGTGACCCGCAGACAATGGACAAGGCCGTTTGAATCCATATAAAAATGCTAGGTATTTAGATCGCCTTTGGAAGAAACCAGTGTGACAGCCATTTTTTTTTTATTTTAGCTTGGTGTATGTCAATGCGTTCCTAAGAGGTTCGGAAAGAAAAAACTATTTTTTTCCAGGCAATGTGGGGTAACAAATTTTAGCAATTCATTCAAAAGCAACGTGATAAAAATCATCCAAATGAAAAGAACGATATTATTATTCACACGAAAAGTTAGAGCACTCTCAAGCTTGTGATGGTGAAACATTTTTCAAGACAGAATGGCTCTGTTTTAAAAGTATTTTGCTTCGCCGCATTAATTTAAAAAAAAACTTTTTTTTTTTTTTTACATTGGGGTGGGAGCAGCAGAGCGCGCGATGGGCTGGCTCCGAGTCTGCGCGATTGCTCGAGGGACCAAAATACTGTTGTCGGTGAATTATGCAACGTAAGCCCTTCAGAGAAATTAATTTCACCTCGCCAGTCAATTGCTTCCATTTTTGTGTTAAGCCTCTGAATTGTTTCAAGACACTCTTGTCCCAGACGTTCGCCGTGATCAATAACGTTATTCCGAGAGAATCGTAGCTTTATTTCGTGGTTTTTTAAAGTTAGTTTCACTCTCGGACAAAGCACTCTACATGGATTTGCTCAATTGTATATAAATAGTAGTTTTTAAATTACGGAAGCACTATTGGAACAAATTTTACAGTTTTGTTTTTTCATGTATTATAACTTTTTAGGTATTTGTACCCTGTCGTAGTGTCTATACACTCATTTTTGTCCCGATTACTACTACCAGACGCAACGTAGTGCATATCGTTCGCATAAAGTCATTTGGTTGAATAAGACACCGAGACATCGTGAGGCATTCAAACAGTTTTATTCAAGGAAACTGGCCCATGCGTGCTGTTCAGTTCATTCTACGGAAGAACTCCAAGGATTGTAATTCTGTCCAGATAGTTAAGGACATCCTGAAATGTCGGGACTGCAGATGACAAATAGCCAAATATACTCAGTGACAAAAATAAAACACGAACACGAGGGACCCTACATCCAGGACACTGACCAAGGTGGTTGATCAAGTGTATCCCCGAAACTGGCACTTGGCAAAATTCGCAGTCTCGAGCCGGCAAAAATTCATATATATATTGTTTTTTTTTTTCTTTTCAATTCAAATAATAATGTTTTGAATCAGATGGATGTTTTGACTCTGATGGATGTTCTGACTCGATGGATGTTTTGACTCAGATGGATGTTTCGACTCTGATGGATGTTCTGACTCGATGGATATTTTGACTCGATGGATGTTTAGACACGGATGGATGTTCTGACTCGATGGATGTTTTGACTCGATGGATGTTTCGACTCGGATGGATGTCTTGACTCGTTGGATGTTCTGACTCTGGTGTCACGTGACCTCTTGGATGTTTTGACTCGATGGATGTTCTGACCCAATGGATGTTCTGGCCATAAGCGATGCATCGGCATGGACAGTCACTACTGCAGGCGATGGTAACGCTGTTTTTATTCTATTTTTCTTTTTCTTTTCTTTGGTACAGAGTTATGTAGAACAAAGACTAATCAGTTTCCCGTTTTGGAAAAACGATACGTGTCGTTTGTCTAAGCAAATGAAGAACAAATATGTAATGAAAAGAAGGTCAGTTTAGATTTAGTAATTGAAAATCAAACGGGTGACTGCGCAATATTTTAGTTTGTGCATGAATACGAGCACACGTTTCTCACAAGTTACAATTAGCATAAACGGACTGAAGTGCCTTTGTTTGATATCAAGGTCGGAAGGGCACAATCAGTTATATACCATTTTTGAGTGACGAAGCCCGAGCTCCATAAGCATGAATGCAAAACTTTATAAGCAAGGCTGATAAAAATTGGGAGGGTGATGCGCCGTTGGTAGCGCAATTGATGTTCCATTTGGCCATTGAAAATTATATCGCCGTTGCTTATATATTAAATGAGGGTAGATTGAATATTAAATCGGTACATTTTTTAACGATACAGTCCCTTGCATTTTGCATTATCCCACCGACACAAAAGTAGTAAATACAAACAATTTATGACCTACTTAAAAATAATCACTCGTGTTGGTATAGAAAAAAAAGCAAAGCTGATCTATTGATAACACACGAAAAGAAAATGAGAGGATCACGTTTGTGAAAACAGATGGGATGAGTCTTACAGTCCTTCTCTATAATAATAATAAAAATGTCTGCTTGAAAGCTTTATATTATTGTGTGCTTTCCACGTTCCCCGTTCCTACATGCAATTTCTCAAGCTTCCAGACTTGTCCCCCCCGCCCCTTTTTACTCCCCGGCCTTTAGCTTAATGAACTGTAATTGCGCAAGGAAGTAGAAGATTTTAGATTATCGTACTCAAAATCTTTGCGTACGGCTCCTGCAAGCCCAATGGGGACGACGCTATTTTTTTGCGTACGTAAAACTTACGCCTACGCTATTCTATAACTCGCCACTGACAGTGCCTGTGACACCTCATGTTTCGACTGTATAGTCCAGACAATTACAATTTCACTCAACAATTACACATATAGAAACGTGAATGAAGAGGTTCTTCTTTTATTTTGTCCACTAAGATGAATGCAGGTCCCGAGGCATTGCAGTTTTGCGCTTAATTTTCTTTGCGTTCACTCTAGTGTCTTTTTATTTATTTATTTATTCAAAATACCTAAACCCTCTGTATGAGTGTATTACATAGGGGGGGGGAGAGTAAGCAAATATATAGTACACAGATAGAACACAAAATTTATATACAATATAGAGAACAAGGAATAAAAGAGAACCTAAGTATTAGTATAACTGCGCACGAGCTCTTGAAAGTTAGACATATATAGTTCAGTTGCAATGTGAGCCGGTAGGTTATTCCAGTCGATTATGGTCCGTGGTATGAATGAACATGCGTAACTAGATGAGTGGCATGTGATGCGCGTTACTTTGAATTGAATGATCGCGACGTAGAAAAATAATGGGTGGTGTTTTTAAAGAATCGTCGTGAAGCGATGCATGTTGATAGAGCTTGTGAAATAATGACAGACGGGCATGTTTACGGCGGCGTGGTAGGTCATTCAGCTCAGCTTGATTTTTTAATGCGGTGACACTGAAAAATGGAAAGTAGCCATAGCGAATAAAACGCGCAGCACGGTTTTGCAGGGACTCAATGTCACTTATAACGTAGGCTTGCTCAGGATCCCATATGGCGAAGCATACTCAATTTTGGGGCGGATTTATTTTTCTGATGGAAGAACAAGCTTTGCAATAAACAAAGCAAACTTTATTGACCTTCGCTCAGGGCATTCTGATATTTGACAGTAGATGCCAACTGACTTGTGTAATTACACAAAGGATGTTACGTTCCTAATTTTTTTTTTTGCGCTACATAGGTGCAGCATCTATGAGGGCAACATTGTAATGGATAGTAATATTAAAATTGAGTGCCTCTTAATATATTCTTTAGACATTAATTTATGATCTATAGCCTGGTCACATGCTCAGCTGTGGCTTTCCTTTCTACCTAAAAATTAGGGTTTTCGGGTTAATTTTTTGAGGCGTCTTATTCAACACATTATAGATGGACGTGCCCACAGCCATATTTTTTCAGTGAGATGGAGGTACGCAAGCTTCCAGACTGCAGTGATTGGTTCTTCAGCTGGCCGCGCTAACCGTCGTGATCTAAGTGTCTTTTGTGGCGCCGGCCAATTGAAACGTTTGCTTTCACCCTCTTCCCGCCTTGCCTTTTTTTCGAAATCGGGCTTGATAGCTTGACAGTTTGAGAAATCTTCAGCGCGCCACTTCCCCGCAAAGCACTTGGAAGAGCAAATGGTGGCAATTTACCTAGAGAGCTCGGCGAATGACGATGTTGATAATAGGATTAGGACTAACAACAACAGTTTGCGTTGTGACATTGAGTGTGTTACAACGTCATGCCTACATTGCGCCGTTTTCTATATTTGTTTTATTTATTTTTTTACCCTTTCGGGTTTAGGCATATTATCCGCCTCCTCATTCATTGAGGTTCCTGTAGATTGCCGGGATTTTGTCTTTCGAGTGCTTTGCGGGAAAGTCGACGCTCCAGACTTCTTAGATTTTATGAGCCCTTCGCAGGGGCTACAGTCACCGGCAGTTTTAGAAACTTAAGACATGGTTTGTTATAATCACGGATATTCTTACTTTGGGATTCGCTCTTGGGCGTCCTTTTTTGCTAATGCTGCAATTACATTGACTACACTCGTTGTCAGATCAAAAAAAAAATAAAGGGAAGTTTCGCGCATTATTCATGAGCTGCGGGAAGGGGTTCTCATCAAGAAGGGCTGGACGTCAGCTAAAATTTCAACCTGATTAATCGCCACCCTTTAATCGATTAAGAATTCGGTTAATTAGAGTCCTTCATTTCCCCGCATAATAGTTTTAAAAAAGTCAAGATTGCGTTTTTTTCATCTTTGCTGATTATGTGATAAACGGCGCAATGTACAATCTCGGACTTTAAATCCAACCTTGAAGTGTAATTGAGAACAATCGAAAGATATCCACACTCACAAATTATTACTTCAGCCGCAGAAGCAAGGAGGCGTTGACAATTTCCGGCAATGGCGAACTCCATTGATTGTTTACAACAGCCTCTGCTGCGCTAAACGGACACTCGCACGGCGTCGAAGTTATTGGGACACATAATTCCTTCCCCACCCGTTTGGATTTAGAAATCTCGACCCTACAGTTTACTTTAAATGAAAATTTCCCCTAAAGTTCGCCTTCGTAC
>JAZHYW010034716.1:0-16194 GCA_037355805.1 Ixodes ricinus | reverse complement strand
CTGCCTATAGGCAGCGTACCAGAAGCACCTGAAACAATATCTATTGATTGAATGTAAGAAAAACACCACTTTAATTAACCATAGTAACTGAAGCAATGACCACACTGATCAGATGTAAGAAGCAATATTCTATACTCTCAAGTGTACACGTCTTGTGTTCGTTTCCCTGGGAAACCAATAATATATTATGCTGCTTTTATGTTCCCTGTCGCTGTGCATGTGATGCATCTGCCAACGAACAGCTAGTCGGCACAACAGACTATAAACACTGTGGAGAAGTGAGCTTGTACTGTATGCCAAGCACAGCACAGATGTCGAGACAACCTTGCTCTGGAAGTATGATCCACCATGAGCTCTGCAAGAACGCCGAATCTGGTAAGGACGGCGAGAAGGCAATCCCAGATTTTTTGCGAAAGAAGCTTCTGTAAAGGGAACAATTCAACCAATTTCGTGAAGTGATCAGTCACGACAGGAAGATACTGATTACTGTACGTATTATGAGGAAACGATCCCATTACGGGTCGCAGGCAACAATCTGCCAAGGAGAGTGGCTTACGATTGGTTGCATAAATCTTGGTAGGTGACCTTCGCGTGGCTTTGACTTCTGACATCCTGGACAAGTGTGGGCATACTTCAGTATATCCTGCCTGATTCCTGATCAAGTCTCGATATGGCATAACTTATTGCAAGTCATACTGCTGCTGGTGTGACCTGATGAGGCTGAATCAGGGAAGTGACTGATGAACGGCGTTCGAAGTTTCACAATCCTGAAAGGCGAGCCATGGGCGGCATCGTCTGCTTGAAAAATGTAGCTGAGAAGAAGTCCATTCTCTCTCAGCAAGTATGAGTCGTACCTACCATTGCTCTCGGTGCAGCCTACCCTTTGTTCCGCAAGCTTCTCGCACACCCGTAGACGGAATTTCCCCTCCCACTGTGCCTTGCCGAAGTCCTCTGATCACCAACGTCCCCCATTCTGACTGATGTGTCGGCCACAATGCCAGTTATTCCCACCAATGCATGTTCATCTTGAGTGGGAAAGACCTGCAAAGGAGCACACGAGAGCACATCTGCCGCAACAAAACTCCCTTCTTGTATGTAGTGGCTCAGTGGTATGGCTGTAATGTCGGAGCTCATGGTGCGAGACGTCCGACTGGATTCCGCAAATTATTCAGCCAGGAAAACACTTGATTGGTCTGGATCTGAAAGTATGCGCCATTAAAATGCATGTTAAATTTTTTAGGGCAAAAATAATGGCGAGACACTCCTTTTCCATTGCGTAATAGTAGTGTTCGGCCGCTGTCGGCATGCGGCTGGTGAAGGCAACTGGCCGAAGAACACCGCTGTGTTCCTGAAGCAGGACCGCACCAAGGCCACAGTCGCTGGCATCAGTCTGAACAACAAACAGTTTAAAGAGACCCGGAAACTAACGAAGCGAAGTCGGTGATTGCCTTCGAGAGCCGAGGGAAAGCGTCTTGTTGCTTTCGTCTCCAATGCCAATTTTCTCCTTTGCACATAAGCAAATGCAAAGGGTTAGCTATCTTGGCACAGTGTGGGACGAGTTGGCAATAACATCCAATCGATCCTAGAAAGCATTGCAAGCTCTTGACGTCTTGCGGCTGCGGGCAGTCGGTTATCGCGCACATCTTGTCCCGATTGGGGTGAAAAACTTGGGTTAACAACAGCAAACCCAAGAAGGTTCATTTTCTTTTCAGGGTGAACTGTCAAGTTGGCAGATTGCATTTGCTCAAGGACAATCCTAAGATGTTCGAGGTATTTCTTGAAAGATTGGGGAAAATTCATGTACGCCATCACAAACTTGCTCTTTGTATCATTGACACCAATGTCCATTCGATGTTGAAAGGTAGCGGGCAAATTTGAAAGGCTCGAACACTCCCTTGTGATAGGTGAAAGCGGTTGTCGAAACCTCCTCTGGGTCTATCTCGATTATCCTAAACTGCAGTCAAGCGCTGTGAACACTTTCGTGTTGTCGATCGCGTACATGATCGAGTCGATCAAGGGAAACTGGTATGGATCTCTCACCATTACAGCGTTGAGGCTGCGACGGGAGAAGCCCAATGACTCTGCGAGTTGCAAACAGCTCTGGTGTCGATCCACTCCTGTAGTGCTGCATTCAGGAGAGCTCGTACATGGACGATGAGGGGCTTTGGGTTGCACCGCAGTTGGTCGAGCGTCGACAGTCTCGATTCGATGCAGCAGCACATCAGTCTTTCCCGGAACTTCCGTGTAGTACATTGGTGGAAATGGCTGCAAGATGCTTTCTAGCTGTTGCTTTTGTTTCCTGGACGCTGGACACACCTGCAGGGCGTCTCAGACACCGGCAGGAAAGGCTGCAGCAAACCTTGTCGTACAGAGAGCCGGGAGAGTTGCGCGGGTAATGCAATCCTCTCGCCTGGTGAAGGGGGTTTCATCCAGCTGA
The DNA here is from genome assembly GCA_037355805.1 of Ixodes ricinus. NCBI lineage: Eukaryota > Metazoa > Arthropoda > Arachnida > Ixodida > Ixodidae > Ixodes > Ixodes ricinus. The sequence goes on along the minus strand of JAZHYW010034716.1, from coordinate 13,757 downwards.
ATGTCCATCCAGCCAATAGCCGCCAACATCAAAGTCGAGCAAACATTTTTCGCCTGCAATAAAATCTCCATCAAAAGGTAATTGCTGCGTTCAAGCCTGGCAGATAAAGAAAATGTTAGCGTGCCTCTTCGTCGAATAGAATGCCGAGCCTTACAGCGCACTGCAGAAGTGTATTTTAGGAACAAAGCGTTTCTTTTTTGTTTTGCACAGCTCAAAAAAGTCTCCAATAAGCAAACTTTCTGCTCCGTTATCAAGAAGGGTGGCAAAGGAAACAGCAAGTAGCCAAAGTGTCATGTGGATGCATTGATCTTGTGGGATGGTCACGGGTGGTGGTAACCAAAGGGTTCAGCGGCGGTCTCTAATCAGGAGACGCCAAGCCTACTCCCACACCCCGCAGCTTTCTCTCGAGAACACCGCTACGGGCGGGTCCGAACGTCAGCCGCACAACTGACCGCTTCTCTAAAAGGAGGAGCACGTACCACAATAGGACTGGGTCCAACGGTGTTTATTGGAACACCAAAAGACACACTGTCCCAAAAACCCCGTGCCGACAAGGTCAGATGAAAGGCCCTGTCGACACTGTCCCGAGAGCGCAGTCCAGAGCGGGCAAAGGAAGTCCTTCGCAACACGTCCAATCTCTATCGCATCCGCAAGATTAGTCCCCTACGTTCCCGAAGTCGGGCACGCGCGTCGACCTCCTCCCCCGCGGGCGTCGTCCTCACCCAAAACAACTAGGTTCCCGGATGAGCGGGGGGACGGAAAAAGGTACCCCCGGGAGAGAGTGAGGAGGAGATACTTCAAGCCGGGCGGCTCTCCTACGCTTCACGAACAGGTTGGAACTCACGGCAGCCAGGCCGAGCGTTTCGAACCACGGTCGTTAGACCGGCCATCGGGGAAGGGCAACCAACGGTCCCCACAATCTGTAGGTCGTATGCGACACAGACGAGAGAAGTGCTGGCGACTCGCTCATCCCGAGGCTGGAACTCGCTGCCGCCAGCTTGGGCCGGCGGCAGCTAGATTTCCAACTTCAGCGTCGCGGGCCCTGTTGGTTACCCTGGGGGGCTATGTTGCACGTTTTGGACTCCCAGGCGACTAGGGAGAAGGAAGTGACGTAGGCGTGAATGAACGTATCTTAGCAACACCACGCATGGCGTCATCAGCGACTCCACCAATCAACATCCAAAGAGCGTTGTTGACGTCACTTCTTTCTCCTAGTCGCCTGGGAGTCCAAAACATGCAACATAGCCCCCCAGGTTCCTCTGGCTCCGGCACCACCAGTGCAGGCATTGGCTGCGAGAATGGTCACGCTGTCTGTAGTAGCAGGAACTGGGGTGCCAACGGTCTTCTGCTGCTCTATTTCCAATGTTACCCCAGTCTCTCCAACACTGGCCGCTGCCTCTCAACTCCACTGGTTCATTCCCTCATTGCCAGCCACCTCTCGGCCCAAGCTGGGGCATTTGTTGGCCGTTCAATGATCTCGAAGACTGTTAGGTAGCCGGCCTTCGCCGTGGGGGGACTGCAGCCGGCCGCTTGAGGAGGTCTGCAGCACCTGCTGCAAAATTTCGCCCTGGTGCGGTCCCCCGGGGGAGGGGGGCAATCCCAGCTGCCTGGGGCTTCCCTGGATTAGGAATTTAGACTCTTGACGACCCAGCTTGTTGTAAAAACATTGGACCTCCCGACGACAGTCAAGGGGGTTCAGGGCGAGGGACAAGTAGGCGAGGTTGGCACAGACCCTTTCAGGAAGGTGTCGAGTCGGAGTTGCTCGTTCTTGGTCGACGCATGTGGGGGTACCCACGTACAAAACGGCTCGGAGGCTTCTGCAGCTGGGGGCGGGAGGCCTGTAGTCCACGCAAGCCGGGATGGTTTCCTACGCGAGGTCTTCAATGGTGTCGTAGTTGGACCCATGAAGATACATGTTGTAACAGGGGTGACTGACGAACAATGCGAGTAACCCTCTCCGACTCGAGAGCAGCTTGCACTGCTCGGTTGAGCAGTTCCTGCATGACCCGAATATACTCCACAAGGCCTTCTTCTCGGTTCTGTGTGCGACACTCGATTTTCCGCTGGACTCGGGACTCGTACCCCGGTGCCAGGAACTCCTCTCGGAAGCTGCGGCGGAATGCCTCAAGAAATGGAAATAGAATAACTAATACCCGTGCCACACGGGCAACTCGAATACCATTTACAACGAATGACATTCATGTGATTGACAAATGGGCTCGCGATCTGTCGCGCGTGGAACGCCCCGCGCTCAGAGTGTCGCGCGCTGATTGGCCGATCGTTCAAATGTCATTCGTTCATTCGTTGTATATGGCATTCGAGTTGCCCGTGTAGCACGGGTATAAGGCTATATGAACGACACGGAGAGCTCACGCTGGACAAAGCGTGTATCACTGGGAGCTCGGTAACCCCCCCCCCCCCGCATTCACGTCGCTTTGCTGCGACAGTATGCGGCTGCTGATTACAAAACTACCGTATTTACTCGAGTAATAGCCGCACTGTTTATGAAGAAAACCTGAGGGTTCGTTTTTCCGCGGAGCACGCAGATTGCCAATCACCGCGATCGACAGCATGGTTCCAGCTGTTTACAAGACAGAGATAATGTTTTCGTTCGAAGATACCATCTGTGAAGATTGCATTTGTATGGAGAATCGTGTTCTCGATCTGGTTATTCGCTTTGTTATTTATGCGCAACGCAATGATTGGCTGCATATGTGTTCTGTGGGAAAGTAGACGGAAGGGCCTTGTTCATAAATAGTGTGGCTATTACTCGAGTAAATACAGTATTAGCCATTTGGCCCAAGTCCCCCCCCCCTCCTGCCCCCTTTTCGGCGTCCAGCCGGCAACCAAAGCTCCGCTGTTCCCCATGCACCTCCGGAAAGGGAGGACCATACCATTTAGTTGAGCGAAGTTTCGTCGAAGACATTCATTCTTTTCACTGTTAATCATAGAAAAGAAATGTAAATATTGCCAAATGCCTCTACAAAACAATAAAACAATGTTCGAGAAAAAAAAAAAAGGTAAACCCACAAGGGGGTTGAACCCTGCTCTGCTGCATACGAGGCAGACGCGTTACCACTATGCTACTTTACAGCTTCGGAAATCTTGTTTTGACAGTTAGTTTTATACGAGAACCAAAACGTTTCGCGTCGTGCATATAGCCCTTTCCGGTCGAGGTGCAGTCAATTAGAATCTGCAACACCCACCATCGTCTCGCACTCGCCGGCAAGGCAAGGGGGAAGATCCGCTTCAGCACGTAGGCATCCGAGGCGCTACGCGTCCGAGGCGCTGGACGCTCTTGCGTAGACGCCCCGCACCGCCACGAAGTCGGCGACGGACTTGCGGTCGTCGAGCCCCTCGGGCTCGCGCTGCCGCTGGCCCCGCCCGTGACGGCTGCTAAATGCTCCGTCACCAACTCGAGGGCGGTAGACATACGGTCATTGAGGGCCAAGATCTCAACCGACGACGGACCGGAGCCCAACTCCGACTCCGTGTCGCTGGAGGAGTCCTCATCCTCGGCTCGCAGCTTGGGAGGCATGGGCAAGAAGACGAAAACGCACGGCAAACAAGACAAACAAACAAAAAACAGACACGTGAAGCGAACATTAAAAAAAGCAATTTATCGCTAAGTGTTTTCTATTGAAAGGTACAACGTGCGGACGTGCGGCAAGAAAAACGGGCGCCGATGATTGAGACGGTGTCGACGCCGATCGCAAGTCTCACGATTGGTAAACCGTACTCACCTGTTCCTTGTCGCCCCGCATTTTCTTCTGCCCATAGTGGCGTCTACTGTGTGAAGCGAGTCGTAGCACACCCGGGCTGAGGCACAGCGAGTCGAAATCCAAGTGGCCGTCACGCAGCGCGCCGGCCCTGCTGCTCGCGTACGGCGGCAGGGTACACCCGGCGGCAGACAACCTGACAAAGTTCTCCATCGTCATGCAACCGCATTGGCACCTTAAAACAGAAAACCGGCATCAACTATACATGTGAGTTTTACAATAAAGAGCGTATCACCTATCAGTCTGTATTGCGGAGCCGCTGGGTTCCGTCGCCGAGTGCGTTCTTCTCTTTTGTATCCGGAGTCCGGTGTCGATGCCGAAGACGCTTCGCTGGCTTCGCAGCGCCTTGGAATGCCGTCGTCTACGTATGCGGCGCGTTCGAGGCGTCGGCGTCGCGCGTAGAAGCGGCGTCGTACGGGATGAACCTGATATCTGCCGTCCGCCGAAGAATTTCCATACGACGAAACCGCATTCGATGAACGTTTTAAAATGAGTCCGTCCTATACGCACACATTCGAAAAAATCAGTCCGCCGAATACGCGCACATTTCAAAATCAGTCCGCCAAATACGCGCGCATTTCAAAATCAGTACGCCGGGACTCGTGATTGGCTGGCGCACGCCCTTCCCTGCTGCCTTCCCGTCCGACAGCGCCCCTGACGGTCTGCGCGACGGCGCAGAACACCGATCTTTGATTGGATTTTTAATAGGGAAATCGGCCGCCCTTGAATGTAATTTTAGGATTTATAGGATGCTTAGAGCCCGTGAATTGCGTTATGACTATAAATAGACGATCTCAGAAAGCTTTTACTGTAGAGCCTAAAGTTTCCTGGCTTCCGTTTTGTTCTGCGGAATGTAGGTACGGAATAGTCAAAGGTCGGGTAGAAATGTGGAAACCCTCTTATAAATCCTATTGAGAAACAGGGGAACTTACGGGCGACAGAGCTTATCACAATGGGCTTGCCGGTCCACTCGAAATGAATGAGGAAGAGAATGAGGATACCTAGTATGGTTGGTGCCACACAGAGACCGGCGAGTACGTTGGCCGTGGTATTGAGCAACCGGTTCCTGTAATCAAATAGAAATCAAAGGGCAAGAGGATAAATATTTGCGAGCTCCTTCATAATATTAAAATGGTATCCTCGATTTCGCTTTGTATATCAGCCGCCGGCTTCTAGTGAATTGTACATGAGGAATTTCAAAGGCACGCTACTTAAAAATAAAAAATAAAAATTAACGCATCTATTTTAACCTTCATATGAAAAACAAAATTTAGATTTTTGTTTTTTGTTTTATTTTAGTCAATGCTGAACTTCTTTAGATTAATAATTCGAGTTTTGTTCTAAAAATACTAAGCGTTTCTTCTTTTTTTTTAATAGTTATCCAAATTTGAAGGAACCTGTCATATTTTCTAAAGTCCGCGCCACTCTGAGATTTGACCCAAAAAATATCTTTAGCTTGTAACATTGGGCTTTCTCGCTCAATAATCAGTAATAAAAAAATATGATATCTTCATTGACCGCCTTAGAAGTTAGCGGGGACAGCAGATGTGTTTTGATCCCTCATACAGCAAGGATAACGCGCATGCTATGTGCATCCACACAATGGTGTGCTAAGCCCCGTACACAGACTCGTGGCAGCCCTTTTGAGCAGTGACATCGATGTGTAAGAGTTTGGCAGCCTTTTTGGAGAGCTGGATTACGCTAAAAGCATTTCAAACCACCAACTGTGTTGTTCTATACTGAAGACTTATTTTACTCACACGCTAATTACACTTTAGTTTTTATATATTGGTTTTATTTGAAACCTGACTTACTCATAGGGACATTCTACAGTAGTTTAATTGTTTTCTGGTTTCTCAGTCAATGCAATCTTATGTTTTCGTCCTCTTTTCGCTTATACCTGTTCTCTCTATAAAGCCGAAATTTCCCTTGTTTCTAATATAAAAGAAGCAGTTTGGTCACACCAAAAATCTATCTCTTCCTCTCTTTCTCTCTCGTTCGTTCTTTCTTTCTTCCTTTCTCTCTCTCTCTCTCTCCCTCTAGCTTCAAAATTTGATGGGACAGGTGTCCACACAGGCCCCCTTCCGTCTCAGTCGAAGGTCCAGCTGCGGACTATGATGAATCACCCCCTATTTCTTCGCCTAGAAATACGACCGAAGCTATGAGCAATTGGCCTTTGGTTATACCTTATGTGAAAAAATGGGACCGGAACTATCCTTGTCTGAGCGCTATGCGAGTGAGGCAACGTCGGACGACTGCAGAATTAGGAAGTGTTTTGATAAAGCGAACAGTTGCTTCAACTAAAGCTCATTGTGTACACAATGTTGTCCGGACGGATGCTCTTTGATGACATTTCATGGCAGTCGACGTACTTCTTTTGGGTGTAGCCTTGAGTAGAAATTATGGGTAAACATAATTCAAAATGGGAAGCAGGCAGCTCGTAAAAACAAGTAATGGTAAAATGTTCAAAAAAATAAACTTTTTGGGGATAAGAATTTAAATCTGTATTATTCTTTCAATTTCTCTGTTGGTAGACAAACACAGCATCATTATTACGCTGTACTGATTTGCAAAATGAAGCTAACAGTACAATTATACCTAGTGGCGCAAATGTTCACCGTCCAATTAGCTCGTTTTATAATGTTGATTCAGGCACTTTGTCATTGTCAGAATCTATCTAGGTCAACATCCAGGAAGGAGTACAGAGCCCCTCACCAAGGAAACGAAACCTTAGGCCCAGTGGTAGGGTCATGATGTGGTGTGCAGTTAATTTCAGACGTGGCGTCCTTTAGAGGATGCCATTTTCGTAGAATGGCTGAGGGGTCCGAGAGGGTCAGTGCCTGAAAGCCTGCGTTATGTAATACCAGAGGTCACACTAACGCGCGCTACTGATGCGAATTCTCTCTCTCATCGGCTGCCATTGTGATGGTCTTGCTTTTGACCGCGTACCTTCTACGACCCACATTAAAAGTAGGAGTGACCAACGCTACTTTTATCAGTCAGTTTACAAGCTTCCTAGAACACCTGGCGCCTTTCGTCGCGGTAGGGTTCTCGCTAGACTATCAGCCCATCCACATGGAATAACAATTGGGGTTCTGTGGCTATTTATACAGCATTTAGTTGGTCTGCTATTTCAAAGTTGCGACGAGTCACTCGCTGTAGATGAGCAATTTGGCTAGTGCAGTACAACCGCTAGCCTGGGGTCTTTAACGTGCATCACGCAGTGATACACGACCGCACGCCGGTACGATGCTCATCCAGATCGAAACGGGCAGGGGTGGGGATTGAGCCCAGGTTTCCTGGGTTCTATCCACATGGAAAGAAGCAACGAAACCGATGGAAAGTTTGATGCAAGTTGCCTGCGGTGGCAGGTGATTCCATTGTTGTTTTAAATGGAAACTGAAGCGGTTTTTGAATTCGATTAAAGACACTTGAATCTTTTTATCCGATTTCAAGCATCACGAATATCGCACAAATGGGCTATTTGATGCCCGTATTACCTAAACAGACGCCTTTGAAGTTGCGTTAAAACCACGGCCTCCGCGGACGCGGGAGAGGGAAGTAAAAGAGAAGGGAAAACATGACGTCACGAAAGGACCCTCGCGCGTGCTCTTCGGCTCGCAGAGCCAGCGTCGTGCATCGTCGATACTCGCTGCGACTGCTTGTAGCCGAGTTATTTGGTGATTCATGCTTCTGAAAGATGCAAGCTGAACGTAAGAAGATACACGAAGATAGAGATAGAAAAGAGGATAAAAACACTGTTAGACTAGTAACCATTTACTAAAGATAAATCTCTTCTTCTTCCATACCTATTAGTTTCATTCTCGGAACTAATGGGTATGGAAGAAGATGTTTATATTCAGTAAATTGGTGCTAACCTAGCAGCAGAAATGTACGTAACGCGTTGTATAGCAACGAGTTACTTCTACTTAGCTACTTTTTCGGGAAGCATTAACGTATTTAGCTACTTCTTTTCAGAAAAAGGATGAGTAACGTACTTAGTTATCTTTAAGGCCAAGTAACAAGCAAGGGCATTTCGTTACTCTTGGCTGAGGAGCAACGTGTACAGTAACGTGTACAGTGACGTGTACAATAACGTTTCAACAGACTCGTTTTAATTCTAACCTGAGTATGTTGTTCGACTCTGTTTTAATTCTAACCTGAGTATGTTGTTCGAGTTGCCCAGATGGGCAACTCGAACAACAACTAAACAGTACTACGCAGTGTATAGCAACGTTAATCGCTGAACACGTCGGTCGAACTCTACAGCCATGGGAATGTCCTTCACTCAGCCAGACTTGAGAAGTAATCCGTTACAAGTAACGGATTACTTGTAATTTGTTACTTTTTCAAGTAATTTTGTAATTGCCACGTTACGTGTTTTGGAAGTAATTTGTAATGTAATTTCGTTACAAAATATTGATCACGGATTACTTTATTACCCGTTACTTTTTAAAAATATGAGCATAATACAGTAGCTGGAGCAATACGAGCAGAACATTCAGCATTATAAAGAGAGCAAGTTCAACAAAATAGAAAACATCAGGAAGGGGAGGATAGCCAAAAAGAAAACACGATTTTTTGTATGACCGGTCACTATAACCACTAGAAAAACGGGCAAGGCATGTACATATATATGAAAGACAAAGATCAAGTAAGACAACGCCGAGTAGGCTCTCTGTCGTCTTCCATCGTATTTTCTTCTTCTCCCGGGCAGGAGAAAGCTCTTCGTGTTTATTTGTTTTTGTCTTTTACACCGTTTCACCCTTTCCAACTTCTTCGACGTCTCCCGACACCTGCACAGACATCAAACGCGGGTCCTACCCCCTCGATTCGCGGGTTCACAACTCGCGTAACAGACGGTGTAGACTCGCGCGAGGGGGTCGAATTCTCTTTGTCTTTGATGTGCGCTACTTCATTCTAGCACGCTCTTGAGGCACGGCTGAAAAGCGCCCGGCATAAAGCTAAGAGCATCGTCTTCGGCGGTACGGGCGATGCTTATTTTGGTTCACTTGTATGGGCATGGTGGTCGAGTCAACTCCTCACTTTACAGTCAACTGTCAACATAAAAGGGGTGGGGGGGGGCTAGGCCATCTAAGGAGCGCTGACAGAGAGAGAGAGAGAACGCGTAAAAGTGGTGTGATCCTCTGTTGTTTTGTGAGACCGATGGCCACCGCTTCTCTCGCTCTCTATGCCCCCCCTCCCCTTTCCCCCACAAATATTGGTATGAAAGTGAGAACCGATGAACGATCGATAACTCGTAACCGCCACTTTTTCTCTGACTGGTCGAGTTTTCGGTCATGGAGTGTCCGTCGTCTCCATGGCCATGTCTTAATGAGATGTTCAAAATTCTGGGCATTAAGGAGAACGGAAAGCTAGAGTTTCAATTCACACTTTGCATGCCGAAAAACACACACATTGCCATCAGCAAGAACAACAAACTCTAATCTACGGAAACCCATCAAGGTAAGCTGGGACACCTGCATTCTGCATTGACTATACATTGTAACGTTAGAACCAAGTTTTTCTTTTCTTGTGAATAACAGGCGAAACACCCGAGTCATAAGGAAGCTTTCGTAGATTGCTTCTTAAGCTCCGAATATCGTAGCGGAGGTAGACGCTGCTACCGAGCATGCGCACCGCTAGCTTTGTCTGCACAATTCCAGGGATCATTTTCGGAGGCCGTAAGCTAACGTGGTGGCGAGTGTGGTTGCAGCTTTCGGTGCCTTGTCAGCTTACAGGTGAACGGAGTGCACCTACACTCTTAAATACAATATTTTATTTTTACAAGGACTGCCATAATACGGGCGTATGAGAAATGAAAAGTAGTGATGCAGAACATGTTTGGAAAATATCAAAATTGTTTCTATTGTTTTCTGGATAAGTCTACGGAAAACGTAACTTGAAAGTAATTTGTAACGTAACGAGTAAAGTAATTCGTAACTTTTCAGCGAAAGTAATTTGTAACGGTAATCCATTACATTTGAGGCTCAATAATTTGTAATTCTGATCCATTACATTTTTCAAGTAACGAGCACAAGTCTGCTCTCAGCGAACACACTAAGGTTCGCTGGTTGAACCTTTTACTATCGTGTACTGACCGAATGTAAACCCGGAGGTCACTAACGCGGGAAGGTACCAAATCCATTGCCAACTTCGAACTTTAGAAGCAGAGAGAACGAAAGAGACAGAGAGGGGAATCCCAGATTCACCAGCTCTTCCTTAAGCACAACACCGCCGTTCATTCGAGCGCGTCAGTAGAACGACTCTTCAGCGTCGCCGGAGATGTATTCTCAATAAGCGGGGAAACGTAACAAATGAAAACCAAGAAACAAAAGCAGTGGTGTATTTGATAGTCAAGGTAACGATAGAAATAACTCGTCTTTTGAGGTAAGGTAACGCGTTCCTTTTGAGAATCGGTAACGATCGAGTAACATATTTAGTCGCTTTTTGAGCGAGTAACCAGTAACGGTATTTAGTTACTTTTTGGGGGGCAACGTGAACATGTCTGTCTAGCAGTGTGTTTGTTCCAAGCATTTTTTTTTTTTTACAGAAGAGGCAGGCATTTTAGCGAATCCGAGCGAGCACCTCACGCGAAAAGGAGACAAAACGAGGTAAGGATTGCCAGTTGATCGTTCTGCGAAAGATGCACCTTTCATGACGTCACGGCTCGATCAACCAACGACGTTCAAGAGCGACAAACAACTGTCTTTTTTTTTCAATTTTGTTCTGCGTTTGGTGTTGTTTTGATGAGAGATGATGGTGATGTTTAGATTCTCCAGGAAAAACTACGCCAAAAAAAATCATTAACTTGATTTTTTTGTTTTTTTTCCGTTTTAGTTTTGTTTTTAATGGTCAACACAAAGCTTGCCTAATCGTAAGTGCAAAAAGAGCGTCTCTCGAAAACGGTACCTTTTTCTCTATTGCCCGTGGGTGCGGTGCCGCTGGGGGCGCTAGGAACGCTAACCGGCCCAGAGCCGTATGTGTAGAGAGTTTGGTCATTAATTGGTTAGAATAGGACGAAAATAAGGGCACGTCATTGACCGAAATTGTTTCAGTGACCTTGGGCGCCTTGATTGACAGCTCTTGTGACCAACCACTAGCCACAAATATTCTCCTAGCGGAGGCATTGATGATTGCGCTTAACAAATACCTTCCCGTCACAATTTCTAGGTAAGGATTTTATTTCAGCACGCTAGAGTTTAAATTTGCGACTCTTCGTGACTGAAAGGGCAACGCACGTGACGTTGTCGTCGCAGCGACATTTAGAGCGCACTCAAGTTTTCTTTTGACTGCTCTAGCCGACCGCGGCAACGACAGAGTGGGCAGTAAAATCTGCGGATTGATTGGGCTCCTTGGGATTCTTGACCCAAACAGCAGTCTTGCGTAGTATCGCGATACTCTAACTTGTTACTTTTTTGGTAACTTTTAACTGTAACTCGATAGATTTTTTGAAGTAACTGTAACGATAACTAAAATACAATTTTTCAAAAAGTAACTAACTAAGCACCTGCAAAAATGCTGATACTCTCCGCGAAAAAATGACCCTATTTTGTGAACGCTAAAGCGGAGTTTGAGCCCAGATTAGACAAAATAAAACAAGAACTCAACTCAAAACAAAACACATAAAGGTCACGTTAGAAGTGGAGCTTTTATTTATTTTCATTGGTATACGTGAGGAAGCATCGTGGAAGCGTATTAAAGGGGCGATGCAACAATTTTAGTACTTTCAGTAAATAACGCTTAAAATTATTCCCATTCATACCCTATAAAACAGGGGTCTCAAACTCATTCGAGTGTGGGGGCCGAATCGCCCATTCCCGAAAGGTCAAGGACCAACGGTGAAAGGGGGAAGGGGGAAAAAACAATATTTTGATATTTTGAAAACAAAAAAAAACATATCTAACCAGACTTGATGATGTATCAAGGACAACGTTGCAAAGCAGCCGACTGTCAGAGAGACACAACAGAGATTTTCTAGTGAAAGAACCTTGTGCTCTAGTTTTTATGAGCAGCTTTCGTTTGCATATACGACTTTTTGGGGTCCAAACTTGATATTATAACACGATTTAAAGTGCCAACGTACATGCAGTTTTAAACTAGAACCAGAACAATCACACCAGTCTTTGCCCTGACGCATAAATAATTAAACTCAACAGGTACAGACCAACAAAATATCTCTTCATACAGCAGTTTTTGCCTTCCTGGCAAATTTCATACCAACATAAGAAAAATAATGTATTATAAAGGTACTGTCGGACATCCGAGCTGATAAATTGAGCTTTACCAGTTCCTCCTGTGGAGCGAGAGTTCGTGCAGCCGAGGTGCCTTCTTGAGCAAAGATCTCGCGCTTGTAGATTAGTAGTGGTATTGCCATGCCGGTTGATTTACTCGAGAAAGGACAGGTAATCAAATATTTAAACGTAGCAACACGCAGCGCAAAAGAAAACTGAATATTGCAGAATACGTGAACAAGTCATATCCAGCAGAGCTCTTTCCATGCGAGCTCGAGGCATGGGAACAGGGGCTCCCAGCCGCGGGATGCGCGCGGCCGCGTTCCAGAGTGTCGAGGGCCGCATGCGGCCCGCGGGCCGCGTGTTTGAGACCCCTGCTATAAAACATGCGTTAGTGTCTATGTTTTTATTGTTTATTTTTTACAAGCAATGGCAGTCACGGATAAAATTTAGAAAAACAAATCGCGTTAAACACGGGTTAAACTCCCAGCCAGAACAAGCGGCCACGAGATCTGGAGCCGATTATGTGCCTCCAATGTTCATTCTAGCCACGCGCTGGGGTGGGAAAAATCACAGGGCACGCGCTGTGTTCGACACATTGTCAAGGTTCGGCTATTCCCCGCAGTCGGTGCGATTAGGCACGATCGAGCCACTACCCGAATGCATGTCGAGGCATTGATTGTCACGATTCCAAATCACATGCTCACGCAGCGCTCACTGCATATGAGCTGCATTTAAATATCGTCACGGCGGGGAAGGAAAGGGTTGATGATAAAATCCTCGGGGATGGCATTGTTGACAACGCCCATATTGCGATACCCACAACTTCGTCATCAAGTTTTGCGAAGAACAGACTGAAAATAGACGTCCGCTTTTATCCTTGACATTACACGGCGACAAAGAAGCACCTTGGTCAGTGACATTGGGCGCAAGTTTACCCGTGTCCCACAAGTGCCATGTAAGCTTGTAGTAAAGGGAAATACATTCCTACACAACATTGTTGCACGGCCGCTTTTTAAGGTTATTTGCGTCCGTTGCGTCCAGCCCGCAACTGAAATCCAAAGACTGAAACCACAGCAGTGGCAGAGTCACAGGGACAAGTGTTCGCCTTGCAAGCAATGCAGAGAGGTGGCCTCGTCAAGTATTAAAAAGCAGCGATTTTCCCGGTGTTTTCGTTATGCTCCAATTCGCCTACGACCTGATGGACCTGTTTTTCAAGGTATACTCCTGGAGTGCCTCACGACGATCATGACGTTCTTGTGCGGGATCAGTTCACTGCAGAACTCGGCGATGACCTTCGATGCCGGGTACTCATCACTGCTCCAACATCTCTTGCAGCTGCAGCAACCTCGGCAACCCGCATCAGCTGTCTCGGCAAAGGCTCCAGTAGAGACGTCGTCTTACTACTATTGCGCGCGAGGACACGACGTTTTGCCACAAAAGCGGACATACCATCCCTCACCTCTTCCACGGCTGTTCTCGTGGACCAGGATCGAGACCTCCAGAGGGAGCGAACGACCACGCACGAAGTCTCACGTCAGCAACGCTGCTTTCGTTGTGGCATGGCAGGACATTTCCGCACACAGTTGTACATGCCAGGATAGAGAACAACGAGAAGGAACAACATTAACCAACGTTGGAACCAACAGCGTTCGGAAAACTGATCGGCGCCTCAACTCAGAGCCCTGCGAAGACGCCCATCAACCATCACCTGGCTCAGCAATCAACACCGCCTGTCACGGTA
>JAZHYW010034715.1:0-12279 GCA_037355805.1 Ixodes ricinus | reverse complement strand
GCCGTATTGCTTAAACCTAACAACAAATCATGTTACAACATAGATAACGTTTTGGAGCAAGTGGCAACATACAAGTACCTTGGTGTTCACTTTTAACAAATAGCATTTCATGAAAACGCACCACATTCATAGTATGTTACTACCCATTACACGTAACTGCATGTTGGGCTAGTTAAACCGCAACTTTCCATTGGCACCTCTTTCACTAAAATTGATCGTGTACAAAACAATAATCGGGCCTATATTATAATATGTAGCCTCAATTTGGGATCCCGGTCACGATACTCTAATCATTGCACTGGAGTCCATTAAAAATGAGGTCAACCCGTTCCATTATTTCCAACCACCATCGTACTGCTAGTGTCACATTGATGAAAAAATAGTTTGTTTACCACTTCTCTCCTCGCGACGTAAAGTTTCACGCCGCCTATGCCTATTTCATAAAATGTATTTTCATCAACCTCTCTCCTACGCAATCAGACGATTACTCCACCGTTTTACATTTCATCCCGTCTTGACCATCAGCACAACGTTAGAGTTCCAAGTTCATTTACCACAACATTTAAATTTTCTTTTTACCTACACAGCCAGGGGAATGGAACCACCTCACAGGAACTTTGATTGCAACTATAACTGATACTAGCCTGTTTTTAGAAATTCCATCACTAACTATTTTGGCAGTGACCCGTTGCCCGTGACCTGTTATTTTTTCCTTCGTTTGTTGCTTGCTATTTAATATTGTTGACTTGTTACAATTTTACTATCTTTGTTTCATGTATGTGCTCTCCCCCTCTCTAATGCCTTCGTACCCTGAGGGTAGATTCAATAAATAAATAAATAAATAATTATATTATGCGACTACTAACCCTAAGTAATCAAGATAGTGATCAAAATATTAGTTGCCTTAATCAAATCTTATTCTATATACAATTACTATAAGTTATCACAAGTGCAAGTGAAACGCTACCACTGAAGAGAAAAAGTTCAGATAAGTCACGAATGACAAATGATCAGGTGGCTAATAACCGGAAAAACTAACCGTCTAATGGGCCAAACGTATGCTCAATACAAGAGAAAGAACGTTTAGCGTCGCAGGCGTTGATGTCGGCAAAACAGCACGATCGTGCCCAGGATTGATACGGCATGTCCTCGGACCACCGCCTCGCGAAGAACCTTCTGTATCCACGTTGGTTTCTGGAACACTTGGCGTAGAATGTTCGGCGCGTAAAACATGATGTCCTTAATCAAATGACAAGGGTCTCGAACTCACGAGAACGATAGATTGAAAAAGCAAATAAAAGAAGCAGCGGCTCCCAGGAATCGAACCTGAGGCCTCCACGCGAAAGCCAAGCATAGTGCCACCATCCGTCCCGCATGCGCTCGCCCGACGACGTGTGTGGTAATATTCTGGATTAAATTCACTGACGCAGGGACTAAATTATGTTGTACTGATATTAAATTTGATGGAGCTTGAAATAAACTGGATGGCACTGGATTATGTTGACGAGTCGTTTGGATTAAAATGAGCGGAAAAGCCTGTAGTTCAGCAATTCAGGGTACTCGAATTGACCTGAAGCGTGGCCGCTTAGCCGCTATGAACCCATTGCTGCAGAGCTATCGCCCGCGCCACGATCCCAAAAGCCCCCACACATACGCTGCCACGGCTTTTATCAGCGGTGGAGGAACCCTCGCGTGGCCAATTGCAATTAGCCCCTTGCGGCGGAAGTGGCCATGGATGATTAGAGCACGCGGCCCACCTGGTCCAACGGTTTGGATCCCCAGGTGGCGCACTGGAGTAGAGGGCCTCTTTCTTTTTCACCCAATCCAAGTTTACGAAATGTTTATTTTCTTTTTAATCGAGGACGTAAAATTTACGCAATAATTCAACGTTGGCGCATTATTGGCCTCGAGATCGACCTAGAGGTGGCGCTACAGTCAGGCTATCATCATCATCAAAGCGGGGATAGAAGCACAGCCGCCACCTTAGGCTCTCCACGTTCGCATGCGAGACGGCGGAGATTCTGGTGTTTATTTAGTCGCATAATATGGGTGGGCAAAACATTTTAGCGGAAATGGTGCGGTACTATTTGGTGCTTCAATGAAGATCAAATAGTGTTACCAGCGGTACGGCCGAAATTTATATAATCGCTCTTGTATGTGCGTCGTCTGTTCTAGGCAGACGACGGGAAGCATGGATCACCACGACGGATGCCTCAGCCGGGGGCATCCGTCGTTGGGGACGGATGCCGTCAGCCGGAGGGCTGACTACTCTAGTTATGTTAAACCTTTACTTCTTTTAAAATAGAGGCATTGGTTTACCAGCGTTGGAATTTATTAAAACAATGAATTTTACGCCGGATAACATAACACTGGTACTGTGGGATGCAGAAATCGCAGGTTCTATACCTTTTTGAAATTTTAGCTTTTGCAGCAATATAAATATTAAGCATGAAGATAAGTTAAAGGTGTACTAGAAACTACCGTGCTATTGAGTTTCTGCGACCAACGTTTCCCTTCACTTTGCCATTGTGTGGGTAAGTTTTTCGGACTCTGAACAATTCTACTATGTTGCGATGAGGAAGGAGCGCCTCTTCTGGTTACGATCCGCAAACTGCGCGTTGGCGGGACAACTGAAACAAGTGAACAAGTGAAACAAACTGTTCTCATATATCTGCCCCGAGTGTTGTAAACGAGTGCAACCTGGGCAACGCATCAACTTTCGTGTCGGTAAATGCTCTTCTCGGTTGTGTGGGTTCACCCACTTCAATTTTAATGGTGAGTTTACTCGGAGGTCAAAAAGAGCTTATATTATAAATTTCCTGGCTACACAGTTCTTCTATTGGAACACAGTTGACTCTTGGAACTCCAACAAACGACCCGCACCATGACAAAGATAGCATCGGCTGCAGCGGCACTCTTTTGACTGGTGAGGGCTAGTAGACCTTAACGAGACTTTCTTGATCAGCTCTGCCCTCACCTAACACATATCGGGACTTGGGGGCAGTTCTATCGATTAACCTTCAGATTATTCGAGTGATGCTTTAATATGGATAATTTTTTTGCCATTTACGGTAATCGAAATCTTCTGTTGGAGAAAGTCAGCAAAAAGTTAAAAATGCCTGCTTTAATATTTTCGGCGTCTATATTTCTTTCATGACATACACCTGCACGGGAAATCACTTCAGCGTGCTTGCGATTGTCACCGAGGGTGGATTATACTGTTTAAATAATAGCATAAAAGTTACTTCACATCAAGAGGCTTCCCGTGTTCATATTTCTGTATGCGCCACAACGTGAAATTGAAATTGGGAATGCACTATGCTATTTATAAAACAGTAAAAATAATTAAAAATATGTAGTTTCAACATGTTTCATGCAATATGACCGGCGAATAATCGACTAACGGAGTTATCGATTGGTTAGTCCAGTGGTTCTCAACCATCGATGTTTGGCGGACCCCTTGTGGATCGGCGGAGATGATGGAGGACCCCGTCCGTGGTAAGGGAGGAAAGGTACGGGTGAAATATAATAATGATTAAATAGAAGGGATATAACTAAGGGTTAGTGTGAAGTAGACCTGTCTTATTGACGCTCACACGTGAAAACTCGCCCGAAAACTGAAACATTTCTTTTCGACCTGAAAAAGATAACTTTTATTGCCTGGCTTCACTGATGGGGCAGCGGTTCGCGTGCCCCTAGAATGCCATGCGGACCCCAAAGGGTCCGCGGACCCTATTTGAGAACCACTGGATTAGTCTATGAAAGGGTAGCGATCAGTCGGGTTAATCACCAAAGCAAACCAGAGCTCCAATTAACATTCAGTGTTCTATAAATGCTATGGTTTGTGCGAAATAACAAACATACGTGGGACCAGTGGTTGTATACAAAACTACACACTAAGATTATGGAAGCTTCCGACTAAATATGAATTCGTTTTCCGAATTTCTACGCATGTGAAGCGATACGACACAACCATTGGTACGAAGAAACGACAACAGAAACATCAAGCATTTAATAACGAGGGTCAAGCTCAGCCGGAAACGTGCTTGCGTCGTCGATATACCTTGCATCTGAACTTGCGCCCGTAGCAGAACGACGTAACGCGGTATCCCCGCTTTCGCAGGTTTCCAGTTTCGGCCGCATGGTGGCGACACTGTTCAATCTCGAGGTGAATATTAAACAGCAACAGTTTTGGTGTGCTACTCTTAGCCTGCCTTCCACATGGCCGCAAACCAACGTTACTAAACACTCAGTTGGGAAACTCGCCCTGCAAACCTGGGCCGCTGGCGTCCACCGAGACCGTGCTAAACACAATAAAGCGCCACCCTTTAGCGACCAGTTGAAACATGAAAGTTGCTTTATATGGCTACTGCAAGATGTCCCTGCGAGATGGTACCACCGGCCTTCCGTGACTCGACGGAACCAGTAAGTGCAGCAATGCAGTTCATGAAGTGCCCTCTGCGGGAGAAATGGCAGCGTTGCAATCGCCATTAGCTCCGGTGCTGGGATAAGTATCGGCGCCACTTTATCAGAGCAGACTCTCTTGCAGTTTCCACAACTCAGTGGTTCTAGTGACGTTGCCGCAAACATAGAAAATATTGCTGTCCGCGGTAGAGGTACAATTATAGCGCAGCACTAAATTAGTGTTTCTTCCGCAGTGAAAACTCTTTATCGATAAACAGATTTTAATTTCGTGAAAAATAATTTGTATAGACGTTATATATAAAAAACAAGAAATTAAAATGTCAACTATGCTTGCATTTTTATCTCTCGTTGATTCACTAAGTTCATAAATAAAAAAGATGAGAAGATCAAATAATCCAGTTTAGAGCTCTCACCTGTGACACTAAAGTAGCACGCTTCTTGGGGACTGGGCAGGCTTGGAATTGGAGCCAAGATCAGACACTTAGAACAAAACATAAACCCGATTTCCAGAAGGTTATACACGATCTGAGATAATTACCTTCCGATTCGGAAAGGTAATTATATCATGTGTCAAAAATACCATTCAAACCTATCGTTTCTAATGTAAATGATAATCGTTCATGATTCAGTGTGTTTTATCAGGTATTATCGTATTACTAGACTGGAGAGGGAGAGAGGTGCATTATGCGGCCAGAAAAAAAGCACACCGCACTACTCGTACCTTCTTTCGTCGTGGGCAGCTGAGGGCCGCCAGGTGTCTTCAGCATTGGCCTTGAGACCATAGCCGCAGAAAAGGACTAATTCAAATTCGGGGTGCGGTTCAAATATCGCAGAAATATATCGGGATCTGAGTCAGCTAGCGATTCCCAACACCAGGGCAAACTTCGTGGAGCGGTGAGGCATGACGGCAAGCGTACAAGCTAGAACAATCACCGCACCCGTGGTTGACTCCAGCAGAATCGTCTTAGCAACATTCTTTTGCAAACAAATGATTGTAGAGTGCTGGTGACTTTTAGCTCCGGCGAGATTCTGTTGTGCGCTGCAGTTTTGGTAGTGGTATGTCCTGAACAAGTCCGTAAAAAGCACAGTTGTGTCTGTTCTCGTCCAGGTCAACACCACTTAGAATGAACAAGAACTGCGAACGTCGTCCTCTTCCTCCATGGACCGTCATCACAGTCGGATGGAGCCAACTCTGACAATTGGGCCGAGCCCGATACCAAGCGTCCTTCGACACGCTGATTGGACGCGAGGCCCCGCCGTACGCTGACGCAGAACTCGTGACCAATCACGTGTCTTCCTTCAATCTCACTGTGGTGATGCGAAACTTATATTGCACGTGCGTTTCGCTATTCCAGGAGGTGGTCACCAAGTACAGTGCAGTCGGAGTTCAACCAATATAGTGAATGTTGTTCTCGTGCCAGTTCCGTATCGTTAGTGTACGGACCATTACAGACTGAGTACAGTTCTGATAATGCATTTCATACCAAAACTGTCACACAAGTTAAAAAAAACTCTGCTAAGAGGTCGCAGGTAACACGCTATACTTGCCGTGCACATTAATACAGTTGGCAAGCCTTCTAAGTCGCACTCATTCTCATATGCACTGCCGTTAAATATCAAGTTTTTGCTTAATGCACAGCACAACTCACTTATACTCATGTTGAATTCATACATTGTCACTGCTCTAGATGTCCACTACTCCACGAGTGGTGGATGTGCGTTAACAAGCTTTTGAATCGCGAAGATTTATGAAACGCTACTTTCTCTCCGTAAACAGGGCTTTTTATGGAACTAGCATTAAGCATTGTTTTCGTGTCACCACGCGTCCTACGGAGCAAGGCCTGGTGGAACGAAGACGTGGGTTATGTTCTCCATCAAGCAGCTGTAGTTTTGAGGCCATCCACAATTGTCCGTCTCTTATTTTATAAACATGCGGCTCGTGTGGGTTGCAGTTTATTTGAAACTGCACCTGCTGACAAAATCACTGACATATGACGCAGGATGAATCCAACCCGACAGCGCCAGATGGTTGACGTCATGATAGTCACGGGCTAAACATGTTTGAGGTGACAAAAGCCACGAAGCACAAATAAACCTATGAGACGCAATGTGTTCCTTTCGTCATCAGTGCGCGAAATCGGGCCCTTTTGAAAATCCCAGCACGTCACTTTAATGCCAGTCCGAATCTCTGATATGCAACGTTTCACGTGACGTCCTACCGCAGTTAACGCTCCGATTTGAAGGAGCCAATCAAGTTGCGGCAAAACCGATACGTCATGGCGCTCGTCGTATTTTCGCGTTTCTTTCACTGGCTAGACCTATAACATACGAACCAAAAAAGGATTACGGCGCATTGAATGTAGTTAATTCTTACAGCCGGTGATTGCCAACGAACAAAAGCGACGAGCGCCCTGACGATGCCGTTCTGACACTGCTACGTTACGTTAGGGTCGTAGTATGGGCTACGTTCAGACTCAATGTGAAACAGACTACAACGTGTCGTAAAATATGCATCATACACTACAACATAGACGTTTGCCAAAATTGCCTTCTGCCTCGCTGCCATCCTTGTCTGCTGGGCTGTGGAACGCCTTCTGAGCATGCGCTGTTGCTCTGCTGTGCGGTATATCAAACACTGCGCATGCGTCCACAGCTCAGTGACTCAGCATTTTTCACCCGGGTGATAAACGATTGAAAAGATTTATACTGGGAAAGTTTTATATGCTATCACGAACCCGAGGCATCTAAAACAGAGTAATGCTGTCGCAGAACAAGCTTGCCACTTCTATGCAGCCGTCACCATTCTATACTATGAACTTGTTGGCTCTATTGTAGTGTCATTATGGAAACAAACGAGACTGCAGTCTCAGTTAGCCAGTAAGAACGTCCGAGCAAGGCACGTGACAACTACACAGGCGAAGCGCAGTCGCACATAAAAGCCGTCACGCGCTCCTAGATGGCTGTCTACTTGGTCTGTCTCAGGGTTTTACAGCGTTTCGTTTTGCCGATCGCAGTTATGTGAGAAATTATTATCCCAGTACACTACTCAACGAAATGTTGTGAGTTCACGTTATCGCTGAACACAAAGAGAGCCAACCACGGCCAGAAAGCAGAACTAACGAATGACGAAGCCCTGCCCACCAATGCCCTTAAAGCTGGACAGTATGGGAGAACCCCCAGGGTGTGTGAGACCACACTGTGGCCCTTCGTTATCCGACATGTGTGAAAAAGCCAGTTCGGCGAAAAGTGGTCGACCACCACAATGGGCTCTGGGCACGAGGTAATGATAAACTCTTCCTCCTCTGGCAGAAGGACGTTTAGACCCTGGAAAACGTGACAATGTTGAGCGAACTAAGCGTCATATCATATGCGTATTAATTCTGCGCACCTCACTTTTTGTTTTTGTTTTCGGGACCCAATTCTAACCTTAGTCATTCGCTGGGACACTTTTTTGTTCACCATGAGTGGACTGTTTTGTGCATACCAGAATAGCAAACTCGCATACCTCTTCCTTATACTTTATGACATGCACGTTCGCTGCACTCCTATAACTTGGAAGAAGTGGAAAGCTTGGAATAGTTGGTGCACGATTCGCCTAAAGCCAGTGAAGGAAAAGCAGTATTGGCAACTTCGGTGAAATCTAGGCGGTGCTGTGGAGTAATATACGCGGAGGTACGCATGTGGGGCAGCTACTGCGAGCGCGAATGGGAACAATCGATATCAGGTTTCAATAAACTGCCCTACGAAAACGGACGCGTCTCGGGAGCTTTCCTCGACGTTAGGGGCCGAAGCCTCCCGAAGAAAATTATCCGACAGCGCAGGGCCCTCGAGAATGTCCGCTCTGCCGTGGCTTGGAAATTCGCGCAAATCGTCATTATCTTTGCAGACGCGGGAATCAACCGAGCAGGAATTGGATTAAACTTGATTGCCGACTCCTAAAGTCAACCAGCGTCAAAGGCAACATGGTTGGAAAAAACCCCGAGACTGCGGGTAAACGACACAGCACTAAAAGTCTCTCATAGAGGCTTTTTAGGCGTTTCAAGTGTTGTCGTTTACCCGCAGTTTCGGGCTTTTTCAACCAAGTGCTGTCCACACCAGCTCGTTTGCGCCTTACATTTTGTTCAAAGGCAAACTGGCTACAACCACCGACAACAAACGAGATGACGAGCTGGGAAATACCGAATATTTACGTTTGGGGATCAGCCAGGGACTCATGGGCCTTCGATATGCCCTGGACTTTCACAATGCGCAAATGAACCTTGGACATCACCACATTCGGAAAGACCAACAACTTTCTTCCAACTCCAGCTCCAAGGACTCGTCGGACGGTAACCCTGCCAAAACTTCAGGCGCCGATATTTGCTGGAAAACCTCAGGGACTGGCGAGGATTGCTAAGACGTTAAGATTCGCAGCAATTTCCAGCTCCCAGCCTCTGAAAGGTTTAAAACCTACAAACATATCTCTGACACTTCAAAGAGAGCCGTCAAAGAAATTCACATATCAGAACGGAACTATGAATTACCGATTCGCATGATACATGGCATGTTTGGCCGACGGGGCACATTGATCGAACTGCACATAGACCAGCCGAAAAATCTACCAATATTAAGTAGCTCGAGTCACTTGATTCACATCCACCAACTACTTGATGCCATCCCATTAAGAAGAAACATCTCTATAATGTATGAAGGTGCAACCTAAATATTATGCCGTTGTACTTCCTCGTGTGCTGATGTAATCGCTTCCCAAAGATCCCGTCAGTTTGTTTTGACAAAAACTCAAAGGCGGCACAACAACAGCCATCCCGTACGACGACCGAATTGCGCCCAGCCGAACAAGTCAAGACCATCATGGACTTTCTCTAAATCCAAGCGAAACCCGGGAAGACGAATCCCATGAACAGCCCATGCGAACATCACATCATCTACCACCATAGCCTCGCATCAAAATGAGTCAATGCCGAACAATCCATCTGCGCTGACGCTGACGAATGAACCCGTTGACCGCCAAGCCCTCAACTGCCCTCAATGACAACCAGGCGCTTACGAGATTTCAAGATTAACAATCGAACTCTCAGCCTAAGATAAATGATCAAGGCTGACACAAGCACGGTGCTCCCTTTAATGTGGCAAACGAAACCACATTGCTCGTGTATGTCGTTTAGCTAGGAGTTTGACATCCACCACCTCGTGAACGACACTACCGAACAACACTTTGAGATGTGTCTCGACCTCCCTCTGCTACACAAAGCAACCCTCGATCGGATACTGATACTTGAGGAAACTCCACTCTCGTTGTCAGCGCTGCCACAAACGCACATATATTGATATGGATATGGATATGCCGCAAACCACTTTTTGTCGGGGAATCACAGATTACTGGATCAAACCAATTGATCTGTTATTTTCTTCTTGGTTTCTCTTCCACCAGTAGTCCAGTCTGATTTTTGTCCGACTCCACCACCGGCATAGGCCACGGGCCCCTGCCTGTGGGGCTGTCGGCGCCGTCGTTTGCTCTATCGTTGCCCTCCTCGTCGATTTCCCGGACGCCCGAAGCCATCACCATGTTTCCACCGCACGGCACTTCCTGCTGCAGGCCCCCGCAATCCAGGATGACGCGCTGTAGCGTTTCTTCGGTCCCTTTCGTGCAGAAGGTGCATCGCACGTCGGTGTCCGTGCACTTTGCCCGAAGTACGCGCGTTCGCAGCATGCCTCCTCGGGCAACAAAGAAGTTCAGTTCTTCAAACAGGGAAAGTGTGGGCTCGCACAGCATACGAAACAGCCCTTACACGAGTCCTACTTGACAGCAGAAGCCATAGGACCTTTGTGCAGCACAGACCTCCCCACAAACTGAAATGTCCGGTTCGTGACAACGATGAGCTGACTGTGCTAACAATTGGGAATGCTGGACGACCATAACGTTATATCAGTCGACGAGTTAGCCTCCAGTTACGAAGTGAGTTCAACGAAACTGGCATCACACTGGAGGCATTAGAAATCTCTGAAGTATGCACTGTAACCAGCAACCCAATACGACAACCTCCGGGCTCCACTCCGCCACGAGGATATGCTGGCGGCCGATCTTAAACCGAAAAGCCTGCCTTGTAAGAAAAAAGTGTTCTCGTTTAATTAGATGCCTATTAGGAAATTGCCTCAGGAAAAATCAAACATCTCAGTGGCCCACTGATAGCAGTTGAGATGACCTTCGTGTGGATGATTCAAGGCAGCTATACATATGATGTTGGTGTTTCCCAAAACACAATCAACGCTCTCTTTTTTTAATATGCGCCATCCAATAATATAAGTCATCTCTGTGATCCTTCTGAAATGCGGCGTCTGATGCTAGCAATACGTTGGATTCCGCCAACACCCAGTGCGTCGACCACCGGGCACTTGAAACGCTTTAAGAAATGTACCAAAAATGGTAGGTCACCTGCTATGAAATGCCTCTCATGATAAGCACTTCAGGTCTGGAACCTTACTGGTAGCAACTGAAGCATCGCAGAAAAACTCTATTTTCGCTAACTTCGATGAATAAATGGAAAGCCAGCATTGCTTGGGCAATATAACAAGATTTAGAGCCTTCTTTAAAGAAGCTGAGGCAAAAAGAATGGAGTCGTCACACCAGTCGAGGACAGTACATGTACTGCTTGCCTCATCACGCCGTGATACGCCAAGATAATATCACTACAAAGCTCCGCTGAGGTATATGACGCCTCTTTTCTCACGCACCCCCAAAAAACCGCCATTAAGCGATGTTCTGAGAGATAGGGCTCCTTACTTGACGCGAATCTCCTTCAGCTCCTGCTCGCTTTCCGATCCTCCTAGGTCATTTTCGTGTCTAACATCCGGAAAGGGTTATCTACAAAATCACGTTCGTCCAGAAGTTCACGACTCCTTCGCTTTCTTCGGGTTAAGCAAGCTTCCTACCGGCACTATAACACCAAAGCTCGTTGAATGGAGGATGGCGAGAGTCCAATTCGAAACAACTTAAGTACTTTTCTTCTTGCCATGACTCTTCCTCTTCTTTTCAACACGTTGAACACCAAGTATTAGGATGCTGCTCTTCCGAAACGCCAAATGCATTTTATGTCGAGGACTTAATCATTGGAGAAGCCACTGAAGTAGAAGCTACAGCCTCTCTTCTGCGACAGTACAGGGATCCTCGCCGAGGCAAGCATAAAGCCTAGGAAAATGGGCCTCCAGCTCAAGCGAGGCTTGAGCAGCGTTCCTTACCAAGATGATGCCGCTTACAACAATAAAGTTGGTACAACCGGCGCGATGAAAGTTCTCGGCTTGATTTCAGACCGCCAAACCTAGGAAAAATATTTTTAGCACCCGAAACGTCACCAGATTCTTTACTTCAAAGGAGCCTACAAAACGTTCCATGCTCCAAGGCGTTTCTCCATGTATTTACCTTTTTGTACATTTCGCACCACTTTTGATTCGAAAACAAAAGCACACTTTTCAGTCGTTTAGGGTCAGAACGCATACATAGGACAAAATGTTACCGCTAGAAGAGGAAGCCCTGTGGTTCTCGTGGCGCACAGTCTACCCTCGAATCGTTTCACATATCTCTATACGTTATGCAAGTATGCCCCATCACAGTTGAGCTGCACGTGTTTAGTGATGGAAGCCCCAAGGTGTGCGCAACCGTGATATACATACGCTCAACGAACACAAACTGCACGGTTTAAACTGAATTGTTAAACAGCAAATGCAGAGGTGGCCCCGTAAAAGCCGTAACTTCGCCAAGGACTAAAGTTGCTTGAATTTCTAGGAGACCGCCTAATCAACAGTGTACTGAAAACGTGGAGCTTCATGAAAACCCAAATATTCCTTTGGACAGACTAC
>JAZHYW010034714.1:0-13592 GCA_037355805.1 Ixodes ricinus | reverse complement strand
TTATTCTTTTCTCACTCAACTACTGCGACCTCGTCGGAGGTAAAACAACGTTTATTAAATTGCAAAAATGATTTTTGTTGAAGAAAACAATGATAAGAATAATATAAAATGTGGATTATGATTTTCATACAGATAGTCTGTTTGAGAAATTTAAAGTGTTAAAAATACATAGCTTATACCACTACAAATTATGCCTGGGTTTAAAACTATAAATGAGAAAACACTATAAATCACTTTCAAAACCTAAACATTTCAACTTTTTTATATTAAAATAACTTAGACGCCATCTTCTCTGAAGTCATGCGTTCGTTTTTTTCTGTGCTAGCCACTTCGACAACTCATTTTTAATTTTTTGGGGTGTGCTTTGTGTATGCTAGTGCTGTCTGTTAGATAATATGCATTCGTCCCGTACTTTTCTTATTTCTTTTTCGAAATAACGGTGCACGTGTTTTGATATTGTTGCTGTGTAACAATATTTTTTTCGCTGCTAAGCCAATATATGGTGCTAAGGACTAGTGAAGCCTTCATTGAGGCTTTTACCCTCTGCTCCACCATTAAACATAAAAATGAAATTATTAATAATAATATTATAAATATAATATAAGAAATTGTCAATTTACTTTTCACCGCCGTACCGAATTCTGCTGATGCTTGTTTCATAATTTGGCACAAACTGGCAAAACTATGCTATAGCCGGTTACAAGTTAAGAAGGCAGGAGAAACTCCTCCCACAAGCGTGATGCGCCGGTTTCAAATCCCTCCGCAGTCGAAAGAAGAGTTCACTGGAAACGCTCCTTGTTCCGCTTCAATGGATAGATAATGGCCACAGAGTGGTGCCAACTTGTCTTCGACCCCCACTTTTTAAGAAAGCGACCTTTGTATTCATCGGAGGGGAACCGAGCCCCTGAAAGCAGCCTTTGTATCCATCGAAGGGGAAGCTAATCCCCGAAAGTCGTCTTTGTTTCGATCGGAGGGGGAAGACTCTAATCTCCCTCTCGTGGCTTCCACAATGCTAAGTCAAAGTCGAAAGATAAAGCAAATATGTACAGAAAAGCAAGACCCTCCTCGCGCGTTGGCCGCAACGTCACGGAAACGGTGGGACGCTATTGGATGCGGAGGTGGCGGAGGGATATATGATTCCCTTTGAGGGGCATTTGCCGCTACCTTCTTGACTTGTAACCTACTATAGTTAGGTTTTGAGTGATTTTAGGCTAAGAATTCCGTTTGCAAATATTTTATTATTTCAGATCTCGTTTTACCCTATTCATACAGATGGTGCTGAATAAGCTCAGCTATGCTTGCCGTTTTATGTAAAGAATAGGGGTTTTGAGAAGACGAATTAAAGAAGACCCCTTGTCCAAACTCAGGGAGGGGATGGCGTCTTTCTTGTCCACTGACTAACAAAACATGGTGGCAGCGACCGGTCATTGCCGTCATCCTCCAGGTGATTTTGGTTGCTGTCAGTTTACTGACGACAGCTGACTCACAGGAACAACTCCAGTATTCAAGAGCCTGAAGCTAGAATATCCATGACTGCTCCACCCTTCACGTGCCGAGTGACGTTACTACTTGCACACGGCAGATTATGATCAAAGTCCTCCTCACAGTTTGTAACCTAGCTCAACCTCAGAAAAGTTTTCTTTTGAGTGCCTTCACAGATATTTTAGTGACTCAATGTCAGAGGTGTCATGGAACCTCCCTTTATGACGGGTGACTGAAAATGGGTTTTCGAGACAGTTCTGACTGAGACTAGTCCATGAGGAAGGTGAGCCCCTCAAACTGCAATCTTTTCCTGATATACAAAACAGCAGCTTCTTTGATTGCCCAACCATTTGAGCAGATGCAATGGCCTATGCCTCCACACCACTATAAGGAGCTCCTAGGATTATATAAAGTTCAGTTTTGTTTTATAGTCGCAGCCCCTGCGAGCACTTTCAAGTGTGCAAATAAGTACACATTTAGCATATCGAGCAGTTTACTTATCTATTCTAGAAACTCTGCTGTCAGCAAATAGTCAACAAGACCACTAGACACATTTGTAGCATGCACAAGCAAGCATTAGCAGATTGACTTCGAAGTTATACGACACACTCAACTCTATTTTGTTTATGACATACATGTAGTGATCAGCTAGTTTTTACATAACATTGTACAAGATTGTTGGATCTGTTGCACAGAAAACTTGATTCGATTTCTTTAGGGGCGAAGCCTTAGGGTCTAGCCTTGTCCATCCGTCCGTCCGTCCGTCCGTCCGTCCGTCCGTCCGTCCGTCCGTCCGTCCGGCCGGCCGGCGTTCGTGCTCACACAAAAAAAGAAAAACATGTTTCCGCAGTCGACACGATTCGAACCTGTGCGGGGAGGCCCCAATGGATTTCTAGTCCATCGCCTTAACCACTCGGCCACGACTGCGGGACGAGTAGGGGCTCTGAGATGTGGTAGAAACTTAAGAGCTGGGGTTTCTGTCATGGATGAAACGTTGCATGTAGCCACTCAACGTCTATACAGGAGAGGGCGCTGCTGTCAAATGCGTATATAATCGCGTTAAACTGCATGCATTGGCTCAACGTTTATAGACGAGAGGGCGCTGCGGTCAAACGCTCAAATGCGTATAATAACCACGTTCCATAACACACATTCTCTTTCTGACATGGACCGTTGACTTTAGCGGTGGAGATGCGTTCCCACGGCTTCTAGCGGATCCAAGCTGATCCGCTAGAAGAACCACTGGCTCTGCATTTCACCGACCATAAAGCAGTAATAATGAAGTCGAAACGCAACCCGAAACTCAGCACTGCCTATGAGCAATAAAAAAAAATCAGCACCATCAGCACTACCTATAAACAATAAATTCAGCATCATCAGCACCACCAGAGCTTCGCCCCAATCAACATCATTCACCACGTGGAGATCCGGTCATTTTTTTCTTCATTTCTCATTTGCTTTAGCTTCAATCTGAGCTGTGTTGTGAACATACAAAGGATTTGATAAAATTAGTAAGATGTCAGAAGTGAAAGCAGCACTGACATTGTCAAGAATGGCAGCAGAGATGTCTAATGCAACAAAAAACAAGTACTTTAAGCTAACAAGCAAAGATGGGAAACGATGGTGTTGTGAAATGTGAAATTTGGTTAAAGGTTGCCGACACCGTTTGCTAGGTAATGGACAAAGTATTAAGAAATCTGCTTTCCCGCTGATATTTCATGTGTATCCACGAAGAAACCGAAGGTTGAATTTTTGTCTTTCGTTTCTTTAATAACTGACAAATATAACTGAAACGGAGATATTGGCTGCTGCTATAGCAGCGCCGGCTACTCCTTTGAACTTGGTTCATTAGTGTCCATTTCCTTAAATATTCACAGTTATCACATAAACTAAACACTACACAGAACACCCTGCAATGCACTTCAGATATAAAAGTACACTATTTACATCAGGGTGCAATGATTTGTCATGCTATTATGCACATTAAATTGCCTAAATACGTTTTAATTAAAAGCTCATTTTAGCGCGAGAATATACAACCAAGGTATATAGTATAGTATACATAATTTCACAGCTGAATGATGCATGTAATTTAAATTTATTATATAATAATGTTTCTACTTTGGTTTCGCGCTTGTGTTCTTGATAAAGATATATAACTCTCAATAACTATCCGCTATTTTAGTTTCTAAGATAAAATCGTGTAACGCAAACGAGCCCTCTTTGTAGAACGGGTGTAGGCCAAGGACGTAGCATCCCCTCTAGCAATAATCTACCGATAAGCGGTGGCCGTCAGTACCATGGAGCCGTAAATTGAGCCTTTTTCGATACTTTACGAACGTCGAGCAATCCAGTAGAGATAAGTTTCATCCTCGACCGACTCTCTACATGCACATTCTGGAGATTCTGCACGATGAATGCGGTATAAGAAGCTAGCCGTATAAGCGACATTGAAACGAAGTTTCTGTAGTAGTGTAGCTATGCTGCGTATGGGAAATTTTGTCAAGTTTGGTGAATAGCAACAAGGACTGCCGCAGACGCACGTTAGATGCTATCTTCAAGGGGTTAAGGACGCAATACACCCATGATGTATAAGGCTGCAGCTGCTAAAGCTGACATTGCCTTTTGCCCCCCTTTTGATAGGTAGATCCCTGATCTGATTAAGCAGACGTGGTTTTCCTCACTGCTCTAAAAACAAAGTGAAATTTGTTTAGTTACTTTTATTGACATTAACTAGACTATAATGAAATTACTTAAATGAAAATTCTGAGTTTGCGAATTTTAACTTTCAGCCTGCAAACTTTGCAAATCGCATATTCTGGCAGAGTAGACCGTTGTCATAAGTTCAGGTCTTCTGACGCCAAATCTGCAGATTAGCAACCATGATAGTGAGGAACATTCTTTTGAATATCATGGTGGCATGCAGGTACCCTTTTTTACCCTATGTCAAAGATCCCAAGTTCGTCTAGAAAGTTCGGATGATGGTGGTGTAGAATGGTTTGAGGTGCTCTAGAATCTCCAACTTGTCACTTGTCATAGATGAAATTAACAAAGAATATACAGTTGCTGAGAAGTATAGCGACGTTTTTTAGATATTATTAGAATATAACTGGGCACAGAATAAAATGTTTATCTACCTAAGATATAGAAATTCTGGTTTTCTGAAATGAAACATTTCAAAAAGTCATAAGAGTTAACCTATGTTCATGCAACTTTGACCTGATTCCATGCAACACCAAGGGCCTTCAAAGCCTGAAACAGATGTGTAGTGTTTTACTAAAAGTGTAACGTCAACAAAAAAATGTTCATGACGAAAACAAGAACTCTTGCGCACTGAGGTTGGAACATTTATAAAAATCCAAGGTCTTCTTGCAAGACTGAAGCTTTATATTTAATTTTTGCAAGAAGCTTAAAACCAAATGCGCGTACGTGGCTTTACTAAGCTTATATTTTTATCTGTTTGTATTCCTGTCAAAATATAATAGTCTTAACACATCACATGCTAGTTTCAAGGGAAGCGAAAGGCTGTTTAAAGTAAAAATTGTCATACATCTTTAAAGAAGCATCGTATGTGTCCGAGACAAAGTGAGTTCCCACCAATTCTCCCGAATCGTTCGCTAGCAATCTCTGGATTGCCTGGGGGAGAAGGGGGCGGTGAAATTGCACCCCCTTCTTTGACGTCACTGCCTGACAACGATTCAATATTGAATTACCTACTAAAACAACAGTGCTCAAATGTAACCTTTTTGTAGTGTGCTCACAGCAACGAAAAGTGGTTAGCAAATAACCACTTTATTTTTTATATATACTGTTAGCCCCTTTCTGCAGCTGTTACAGGAGTGTACAGAGGTGAAAAAATATATTCAAAAAGCAAGACTTTTGCAACGAACTCTTTCAATGCAACACTGCAATTCACGTTATCCACATAATCAAATATTAGACTGCCTAAAAGAAACTACTCGATCGAGATATCTAGTAAACATTTGTTGTCGATGGTCGGTAGTAACAGTTGTTCTTGTGCGAAGCTTCTTGATGTCCTTGAGGCAATCGCTGACTCCCCCGACTCATCTAACAAATTGTCTTGAGGAATAGGTTGGGCGAATTGGACTACTTGTCAGTATTTTATATATAAAAAATAAAAATAAAAACCCATACTTTCAAGATGACCACCCCTGCAAAGATACAAAAAACAGACCAAAATGTTAAGCATGTAAAGCACCTTCACAGGCAGCTTATTCATGACGAGCGATTTCTTCTTGCACCTTGGCAGAATGCGATTGTCCATCACACTAGCCGGACAAAAGACAGGAAGTAACACCTGTGATGGGACGAATACCTTTCGCCAGCACTAATCCGTCCATAAGAATATTGAATAAAGGAGGGTCGAAAATGTTTCGTCCTGCCGTGGTGAATAAGAAAACAGTTGGTTGGGATGGAGGTGGACCATAGAAAATAACACAAATTACTTTTTAATTAGAAGTCCCTGATTGATGGTTAAAAAGGTTGAAAGCAAAGTGAATTGTTTTAGTCACTTTTAACCACAAATATGGTACCATTATTGAAGAGGTTTCCAGTTGAAACTACACACATGGTTGACTATCTTTTTATACGGCAGTAAAATTTTTATAGTATATTGCAAATAGACTATTCACCTCATAACCACAATTATCACTGCTAAACAACCATATATTGTTCCTCGTTTGTTTTCTTGGATTGAAGTTTTTGGCTGACATAGGTCTAAGTACTGTTAACCAAACTGCCATGCTGATGAGAAAAACATCCTGAATGTTCTGTCTTACCGTGTTCACAATATAAAATGCTGACTGTTAGTTGAGGGGAAAAGTAAAAGGCACGTTGACTTGACCTTGAAAAGGAACACAAAACAGCTTCCCTCGTTCTCCTTAATTCCTCAATCGCAAAATTGAGGCTTAATGTGAATGGGAGCAAAACGCAATAAGGAGTAAAATGTATAAAGCAGGTTACAGAAGTTGCTGTAAATGCTGCTCTACAACCCTTGTGAATTAGGAATGTAATAAACACAATACCGAAACACAACATAAAATTGTTCTAACATGCACAAATATATGTCGTCGATTCAGAACGCACACAACCCAAAGTACATGTTTACTCAAGTGGCTTGCTTTTTAAAGGCCTTTTACAGTCCTCTAGGAGGCAAGCGTTTAGCAATGCATGTGGCTGACATTCCCATACTGACTGAGAACTTTCTCTCGAGTACAAAATGGCAGGTCACTGCTTTGCAACCCTTTCTTGTTAAATAATGATAAAATAAGTCATCATAGTTCTTAATCAAAATTTAAATTGTCGTGCTCAAAATAAGGTTTGCTCCTCCCGTTTCAAATATATTTATCAGTGTGGAAAACAATATAATGTTGTTAAATATTATTGACGTGCTTCGATCTGGACAACTGACTATAACCTGCAAGTCTTAAATACAACACAGAAATGCTTAACAGGAATATCTGGAATTGACCTGTTTGAAGCGTAGAAACAAATTCGAACCTTGCAGCTCGTCACTCTGAGCAAGTTTCTTTGAATCCCTTCAGTTGTTGAATGTCGAAAAGCAAAAGGTGATACTCGCTATTGATTCAAACAGGCCACCCGCTGTCTTTTTTTTGTAAATAAAATGCAACTGGTCTTTTTTATGAGATCGAGATCTGGCTGCAGCTGGAAGGTAAATTATGCCTGGTCTGATTATCGCATCGACAATGCAATATTATTTCCTTTAGAGTGATCAGAGTAATGTATTTATACCATACTGTAAAACAGACTAAACACTTTTAAGTTGAAAAAGGTTATTAAGTTCTAGTTTCGATGCCCTTAGTCATCCACAACTGCTTATAAACCCTCACAGGAGTGTTATAGGACGCTGTGAAACATTCGAAATTTCGACTTCGGGAAAATAGTGCCCACATTTTTACATTTAATTTTAAAGGGGCACTCAAGTGGATTCTGAGATTCTCTATTTACCGTCATAACTCAATCTATGGGCTCTAAGCATCCTAAAAACCTGAAGTTACATTCAAGGGCGGCCGATTTCCCTATTAAAATCCAATCAAAGATCGTGCCACGCCCCCTTTCTGCGCCGTGGCGCAGAACACCAGGGGGTGCCACCAGACGGGAAGGCAGCAAGGGAGGGCACGCGACAGCCAATCACGGGTGACGGCTTCCCGGCGAACTAAATTTTCGAATACGCGCGCCTTCGAAAAATCAGTCCGCCGGGAAGCCGTCACTCGTGATTGGCTGTCGCATGCCCTCCCCTGCTGCCATCCCGTCCGGTGGCGCCCCTGGTGTTCTGCGCCACGGCGCAGAAAGAGGGGCGCGGCACGATCTTTGATTGGACTTTTAATAGAGAAATCGGCCGCTCTTGAATGTGATTTCTGTTTTTTTAGGATGTTTAGAGCCCGTAGATTGAGTTATGACAATAAATAGACGATCTCAGAATCCACTTGAGTGCTCTTTAAATGTGGCACATTACGAAGCATGGTCTTGTTTTTTGACCACCCTCCAACTACACCTAACAGAAGAATACGAAAAGCAACAAAAAAAGAACTTCTGAATGCTTTTTTGTTGAGGTACGCTTTATTATTATAGCCCATATTTCAAACTTGGGGATAGGGTGGGGAAGACAAATGCCCTGGTGTGGAAGCAGAAAAATAGGGAGGCCAGCAAAACAGAATACTCTCTGGCTGTCAACCCCACGGCCCCGTCCTCTATGACGCACTCTCCAACCTCGTCTGCGTATGTCCCTGGCATTAACACATCTCAAACCCAGGCAAAGGGCAAAAAGGTGTCGCAAGTAAACAGCTTCCAAACACAGCTAACCTACGTGTTAGCCGAATTTAGGCAGTGTTGTTAATCCAATTGGTACCTTCGCGGTTTTTTCTATTGTAATATACAATTCAATTGAATTATTTGTAAGCCACTCCCTTTTCTGTGTGCTGTGTAGGAGTTGCAAGTTCACTAAAGTCAGTCAAAACGAAACCTTGAAAACATTTATATATATTTGAACTGTTTTGCGCAATAAGAATAATGGTTTCAAGATTTAGAGGTAAAAGATGTTGAAATTACCAGTTTCGCAATGCAGAGGGCCAGATGCAGCTCAATAACTTCAGGAGCAGTCTTTTCAGTGATGAATATTCCGCCTTGCCCGGGACGTTTCATCTTTTTGTTAAGCACGTTTGCATTGGAGCAGCCTTGGAGCACTCAACAGCCACTGCCTTCCATGAATTGCAATGCCTTTACATCATCTCCTGTTATGATGTGGAACCTAAAATACTGTCACAATTGACAATCGATGGGGCGACAAAAACGGAAGCAAACTAAGCGTTTGATGGGGCGAACTTGTGCCCAAACCAAAGCGGGCGTCGATGGCGGCGAAACACCAGGATCGAACGCTGGGGCGAGACTGGCTCCGGTCCACCACGCGGAGCATCTTTTGTACCGGTGTGGGCGTCTGGAAAAGTCGGCGCAGAACGTTCGCCGCGTAAAACATTCGTAACTCGATCCGACGACAAGGTTCTCGGAACTTCCGAGAATGTCAAGTTCAAAGAATAAATGAAAGAGAAGTCCGCTCTCTGGAATCGAATCTGGAGCTTCCGCGCCAAAGCCAAGCACGGTAACCATTCTGCCACGCACGCGCTCTAGTTGAATAACTCAGCCCCACTGTTTCTTCCATCGTAGTTTTACATTTTCTCATTTTATCACAACAGGTTGCAAAAATCTCATAGGTCCATTTCCTCTTTTAGATAGAAACAACGGCGGAGAAGTTTATTCTTTCACTCTCTCTCGCCAACTAACTTTTGCATTGCTCTGCTCAAATTCCTGCAGATGTGTGAGCAGCGACATCTCTTTTTTCACTTGGTTAATGGGATGTGTCACAGCAAATCCTACAATGCGAGTGTCTAGGGCTACGATGAGTTTGCTACAATACTTGTACTAAGCTAGGATAGACGCAGTACCAATATCAAAATAAAAGCAAAACGTCTTCTTAACATTAGCGTTCAGTTGAGTCGATCCAGAAAGGAGTAGCCTGTTTGGAAGGCACACATGGCAACATCTAGTTGTAAAGAGTTTGTGTTTTGGAGAGAAAAAAATAAAAGAGAGAAGACTACAGTTTGCAATATAAATGGAAGGATCCCCAATACTGATGTTAATTGCATATTGCTGAGAATGTTGTCTGGCCGAAGGCTGTTACAAACTTTATTTGTGCACCCCTTTCACTGGAGGTATATGCAACAGTTTACTCATTCAACTGGACCTTTGAAAACAGCGGATAACATTCTAGAAGCCTATATCTTTGTGTCTATAAATACCTCGCAACTTCCATAAACCCAGTTCGAGCTTCTGTCACAAACGTAAGCCAAATTTAAGAGCCTAGCAATCTGAAATATTATTGAATTTCAGTGCCTTACCTGTCTTCCTTCAGCTATTCCCTTAGCTTCTGCCGTTTGACTCGCAATATTATAATAGGCAGCAATTACTCAGCCATTCTCCCTGCTAAGTTTAGAAAGATATTTCCATCAACCCCAGTGCCATGCACCATCATCTCAGGTGAGACTACATCAGTGACCTTGCCGCCAGTAAACCATTACGATGTTCTATCATCATCATAACATACATATCCGCGCGCCAAGAGACAAAATGTGGATATACAAGAGAAGCTTGTAATAATCATTATACCAAGCAGCTCTGGAATGCCCGGATAAATCCCCAGAAACAGCAGCAGCGTACAAACGGTTTCGACGCTTTCGCCAATCGGGATGCCCCATCCCGAGTCTCTTCTGGTCGCTGCCTGCACTGCTTCTGGGGATTGGACATTCCACAGCCTCTTGGTATTTTCCGTACATCATTGGAATTAAAGAAAACATTGTGTTGCTGATGTCATAATGACTCTGAAAGAATTATTGATCGACCCAACGACCCTTGGCTCGATACAATGATAGGGACCATATTTCCTGCTGTAACAGTCACACTTTGTGAAAGTCCCATATACACTATGTCTTTTGCAAAAAAAACAACAACCACAAAAACGTTGGTATATAAGTCCCACTTCTATATTTTCATGGACAGAGCGGCAAAACTGATTGATAAACCCGCACATGTGTATTGGGTCGCGAGATATGCACAAGAGGGAGCCAGTTTCAACATTCATTTTCGTCAACGAATCGAACGAGAAATATAACCCCCGCGGCAAATTTATAAAGTTAAGATTTCTACATGTGAAGAAAAGAAACGCGTATAAGTTGCATCGTTGTATAAAACGTACTGAAGGAAAGTTATGGGAAAAAACCGCTACTTATACTCTGGAAAATCTGGTACTTATTAGAGAACCATAGAAATTAAAGTATTTATTTTCTCAAAAATACAAAACTGATCTTAATTTTTCGCAATAATAGAGCACATGTTTTCTTAGTATTAGAGCACAGAGTTGTGGCACTAACTGAATTACCCACAAACGAAACTAAAGTCCCTGTTACTGTGCGCTATCTTCAGATGCTTTTTGAGACGACAAACTATGAGGTAGCAACGAAAGCACTGCGCTAGCGTCCGCTCATGCTGGGATCACAAAGGACCATGACAAGTCTCCCCAGATGCCAAAACATCCGGTTGTACTACTGCGCCACGAAACACGTGAAAATTTCAGCATTGCACAAGAACGTTTTGTTAAAAATTCACTTGCACATAGAGGGTAGGATAGCGCAGTGATACAAATCAAAACAGCTTTGCTTGCCACTTTGCACCGAGGGCAGCAGCGGCCACCGATACGCCAAGCAGCCGTTACGTACTCCCTTCGGCAGCATGAAACCAAACTGACACAACCAAACCCAGAAGAGCGATAGGAGGGACATTTTGTTTACCTTCAGGCTTCGAATCTTAGGATGAAGTCTCCAAAGTTATCTTGTGTCAGCCGATCTGACACGTTTCTAGCATCAAGCGATCAAGTTCCAACGGTTTCAACGCTCGAACCGCTTCCACTGCTTCGCACTTCGAACGTAACTTCTACCAAATGCTTTAACGTTTCAAACTTCAACCGCTTCAAATACTTCGACTGCTTCATCTTAAAAGCGCGTCTCGATAACGTCATCTTTTTCTGAATTAAAACTTTGGATTGGGCTAGTTGGTTCATTGTGATCTAAAAAACACAAAAGTGCAAAAAAAAAAAGAGAAAAACACGGACGAAGAAGATACACATACAACACCGGCGTATGTGTCTCTTCTTCGTCCGTGTCTTTGCCTTTTCAGTCCTCTAGTAGCGCCAGTCCGTGTTGTATGCGTCCATTCTTCGTCCGTTTTTTTTTTTGCGCGTTTTAGTCTTCCAGAGCGCCAGTCCGTGTTGCATGTGTCCCTTCTTCGTCCGTTTTTTTTTGTTGTTTTTGCTCTTTCTAGCTTTTCATAGCGCCAGTCCCTGTTGTATGTGTCTCTTCTTCGTCCGTGTTCTTTTGTGCTTTTTAGTCCTCTAGATCAGTGGTTCTCAAATAAGGCTCCGCGGACTCTTTGGGGTCCGCGAAGGCATTCCAGGGATCCGCGAAGCCCTGCCTCGTCAGGCAAGCCCGGCAATAAAAGTTGTCTTTTATCCGATTGAGAAGAAACGTTCCAATTTTCGAGTGAGTTTTCTCATGTGTATGCCAATAGGAGAAGTCTACTTCACACCAGCCCTGAGTTATATCCACTAATTAAATATTTATCATAATTAACCTATACCTCTCCTTTCCCCTCACCACGAACGGGGTCCTCCATCATCTCCGCCGATACAAACGGGGTCCGCGAAACATCACTGGTTGAGAACCACTGCTCTGGATCATCCTTTTCGTTTGAAGAAGTATTTGATTCTTTAGCCGTAGTTAGTTATAAAACTTCATAACAAAACAAAAATAAAGAAGACATATCCATGCTTCTGACAACGATCTTGGGTGAGGGTGGGGTCGGAATCTCGGGTCAGAGTCAAGTGGTGACCGTTGGTGAGTGGTGACCGTTGTCACGTGGTCACATCTCGCGAACTCGCAAAACTCCCGAGCTCACGAACGCCCTGTCACTCCGCTCGCTTTTCTCAGTGGCTCGGTTGCTCCGAGCAACCGAGAGATAAGGCTATGAAGAACCTTCTCAAACGAAATAGTTCTTTATCACCCAGTTGCATCTCTAGTGCGCCAGGGGGCGATGCTGTTTGAGGCGAAACCGTTCTTCACGAGCTGAAAGAGGTCTTGGGGAGTCGAAGAACCTTTCAAGAACAAATTTTTTTAGAGTGTGTCATACATCTGTTTTAAACTCAGACTTGCTTGGGAGATCGCAGGATATATGCTAAGACCCCTTAGAAAGAATGTTATGCTTTAATATCAACCCCAACGGCAGCTGCCGTACTCTGTTTCATGCACAATCTGACAAAGAGGGAACACCGCGGCTCCCTCAAGCTCTCCCGGGGCAATGGAATGAAGGGTATAACAGCCTCTTATAGGAGGAGTACACTTCGACGATACATTGTCACGTGCCTCACGCCGATTCTCCGATTGGCTTGCTGGGGTTATAGATTTCGACGCTTTCCAATCGATGGTGAGACAAAGTACGGTAACTACGTAAAATCGCTGGGCTTGTAGTGTTTAGGTTAAGGATCAGCGTATCTCCAGCAAAGTTTTATCACATATTCTATCATGACGAATGTGAGCTGAAACGCCACGACGCATAGAGCGCGTAAGGCGTGCGTAGAGTTCCTGTATATGCTCCCCCAAAGGGGGAACAGAGTTACGCATCTGAGTTCCTCGCGCCGCTCGCATCTCTATTCGTTGAACGAGATCACGAGGTTCAAAAAGCAATCACGCGCTGCAGAGAAGCCGAAACGCCGAACACGACTCCGCCGCCCCCAACGCCGCCTGGCGGCCATCTCTTTGCAAAGTTTAGCGAGCGTTTGTTTGGAATACTTGTTTATTATATACACGAGCGTGGTGTACAAGCTCGCATTTACACGAACATTTATTTACACGTGCATTAAAAGCGTAATGTGGTTGCTAAAAATAAAGCGGAATGAACGAGCGCTCACCGTCGGTGCTGCGCCGAGCGTACCCGACTCCTGCAGACACGAGTGTGGCTTTCCTACAAAA
>JAZHYW010034709.1:0-12594 GCA_037355805.1 Ixodes ricinus | reverse complement strand
TCTTGTTAGCCTGTGACGAACTCATCGGACCAGATGAAAATACACGACCACGAAGAAGAGTTTAATTGCCTCCTTACTGTTCTCTGCCCAATAGACCCTTTCCGAAATTCAGTGCCATCTGGTGGTTCTGTAAAGCAGCTTAGGTTTTGCCATATCAATGGCGGAATTCAACTTGTATCGGCACCGTCACTTTTGCAAGTCAACGGCACGCGAGGAATTGTTAAGTGTGAGTTCTTTCTCGATCACTTTCAGTTCGATGGTGACCAAGAGCTCCGCATTTAGAACAAAGCTCCAACCCATTCAGATGCCTCGAGAAAATTCTATACACCAAAGTGCTTTAAAGCCAATTGTGTGCCACCCGCAGATTGACTGTATCTCGAGTTATTAGAAATAAACGCTTACGTATCTCTTGTGTTCCACTCCTACGTCGCGTCGTACTGACCCCGAATGTACAGGCCTGGCATCATCCACTTTGGAGCATCTTCAACGTCTTCCTTTATCAGTCAATAGAAGGCCGCCATTGGTATGGCACAGATGCTGTTCCACAGATGATGATAGTGATCAAAGTGGCCAGACTGAATTTCGAAAGGGTCTATTGACCTAAAAGTTACCAAGGAAGAACCTGAGCGAAATCCTGATTTTCCTCGGGTGATACAATGCATCAACACAGTATTGTGTCTCGAAGCAAAAAATGGACTCATAATTATCTTCATTCTACAAGGTAAGACAGGAACCCTCATTCGTGGGCGGTTTACTGCTACACGGAGAAGTACTGATTCCGCCAGCTTCGCTACGACGTCGACTCTTCGACCAAGCGCACGAATCACATCCCGGAACTATGCGAGCGAAACAACGCCTGCGTCAGTGTTTCTGGTGGCCTAAGTTGGACATCGTAGTCGACACTTACGTTAAAGACCGCCATACGTGCCAGATACATGACAAGACTGCAGTGACATCCGCACCACAAACACAAGCGTTTACATTTCAAAGGGCGCATGCAAACAACTTGGAATAAAAATTGTCGGAGCATTTTACAATATGTTTTCGCAATTCAGATTTGCAATCACGGTGGTCGACTATTTCAGTAGGTGGCCGCGACTAGCTTTCTGCAGCCAAGCGACGACAGAAGCTATATGCGACTTTCTATTGCAATCTTCAGCCGGGAGAATTACCCAAAGGTGATTGAGTCCGGCCATAGTCCCCAGCTTCAATTACGCATCATCCGGGAGTTCCTGAAGTCAAGAGGGATTATGCAGCGTCGGTCTCCGATCTACCAACCACACTCTAATGGTCAGGTTGAAAGATTCAACCAAGTTCTAAAGGAGTACACCCCAACTACCATACAGGGACAAGCCAACATTCGTAAGTGCCTTGAGGAGTTTCTAGGTGTCTTGTAGAGAGCACACCTCCTGCAGCTACGAAGTTCTTCTACCGCCGAACTGCTCCGCGGATGTAAGAGGCAGACTCTTATGAACACTTGGGTTCCCCAAGTTTTGACAAGCCCATACACTTCGAGCTGCAACAACTCCGCCAACGCAACGCTGATTATCAGAAAGGCACCAAGCTATGCAAGGACGACAGGCGGAGAGTTATATCATTTACAGCGTTTGTAGGAGACTATGTGCGAGTAAACCTTTCTACACACCAACCAGAGGTAAACACTCATCGTTTGGTACCACTGAAAAAATTCAAGAAGCGGAGGGACCAAGTACCTTCTTCGCATCTGGAGGATGCTGCTGGAATGCATCGATATTGTCTCGAGCTCACGTTCGAGCATGGCGCAAAGTACAGAGGAGCGACACAAATCCAGAAACAGGAGCGG
Source organism: Ixodes ricinus (assembly GCA_037355805.1). Taxonomy (NCBI): domain Eukaryota; kingdom Metazoa; phylum Arthropoda; class Arachnida; order Ixodida; family Ixodidae; genus Ixodes; species Ixodes ricinus. Next base: position 10,772 of record JAZHYW010034709.1, on the reverse strand, counting down.
CTACGCAGTTACATCCTACAGTTCTTTGAATGTCCACGAAATATAGAAAACCTCCGGGCAGATTTTCGCTTTGTTGAACTCTGCTTTGAGAGTGGATTGTGTTGTGTGCACCAAAGGACCTGGGCCGCTGGTGAAGAAAGAAAAGAAGACAGGGAGCACGACATGGAAGGACTGTTTGGTCGGTCCTGCCTTACGCAGGCAGCCGTATTAAAATACAACAATTTGCAGTATTTTTTCAAAGTTTAACACATCTGGTGAGCACCCTTGGGGATGAAAGGAGGGAACTGCCCGGCTTCTGTGGCTCTCCGTGTACCCGCGACGACGCTGGGCATCGTGTGATAAATTTTCCGCTCCGGCCGTCGATCACTTGCGCTAATTTCTTTTCGTAAGCAGTGTACATTCGCAATCGGTTGCTGAGCACGCGGAAGCCCCTGGCATCGGAGGTTACTGGAGCACATTTGGGTCCGGGCTTCTGCTTCTGCAATACAGATGTGCTGCGCTTTTGCGATTGGCCGTTAGACCGCTCTGATAGTACGGCGGCTGGAACGCGCTCCGACAGGTTTCTTTAGCTTCCTATTCCCCCCATGGTTCAAAATCTCTAGCTAAGCGGCAAAAAAATAGCGTCGCATTAGCCAGCGTTTTATGCTGACGGATGTCGCGATCCTGGCGGTTTGTGCTCGACGTTCGAGCAAAAGTTATTTGCGAACAAAAATATCGCTGTCGTCGCGCCTTTCCAATTACTTGCTAGCGAAGCCTCCGAGGACTGCCAAGCGCGATAGCGACCTGCAACAGAAGAGGCCTCAGCCTCATCCACCGTCTCTGCTGTGACACCGAGATGATCTACGGCCGGTGGCAGCGTGACACTTCTCTGACTTCGTTGGGCGGAAATTAAGAGATCGATTTTTAGGACGCGCTAAACACACCATTCAAACTCGCGTTATAGGGCCCAAAAAAAAAGCCAACCGGGAGGTGGTAAGTGCCCGCGGTAATGTTACTTGAACAAGCAACGGGCCCTTTTTCGTATTTTACTTCTCAACGGTATTATCGGGAGCCAAAATGTACAACCTAGGTAAGGGTCCCAATTGGGCGCTGCCGCAGTACTCAATTTTTCACGTCTCCTAAGGAGGCCAACGTCTTCTTAGGTTTACGTTGAAATTGCGCTCAGTAACTTTCTAATTTTAGACATGTTTATTAACTCCAAATAAAATGTTAAACATTATTTAGGTAAATATTTTTATTAGCTCGATATATCCACGTTCGACTGCGAGTTCATGGCCGAATGGTTACTAGCTTGGGTTATCACTCGGAGGCCCCACGTTCGATTCCTGGAAGGCAAGCCTCTATTAGTTCTTTCAATTTAGCGTTCTCGAAATTTTAATCACCTTGTCGTCTGATTCAGTCACGAAATTTTCACGCCTTAATAAATGCGCTTTGCGCGATTATTTTGAAACGTCACGCATGTCACCCCTTTGAGAAACGCTAACGCTGCCTTTTCACTTTACTTTTTTGTCTTTCTCTTTGCGTCCTGTATTTCTGCTGTGTGTTTTTGGATTCGTTACGGGGTCAGTGTGTAGTGTTTCCCGAGTGTCATTCTAACGCATTCCCTAGGAGTCCACCAGTGGATATTCATTATTTTTTTCGGTCGAAGCGGGCTCGCCGAACCCGCTTAGCCAGAGCCTTTGTCCCACGCAGACCCGCGTCGGCTTGCCCCTTCTTGTGCCACATTTCAGCCAGCCGAGCTGAGAGCTGCTTCTTCTCCTCTGTCTCGTTCACCCGCTTTCCGCGTTTAGCAGCGGCATCAGTTGCCTTTCGCTGCCTTTCGCTGTTCACACGGTTTCCCGCTTGCGCATTGGGTTCCGCCCCGTGACGCCGCCTCCTCTCGCCTCGCCACGCCCCGCGCCATTCGGATTCCATACTTTGACATCGCCTCCCTCTCGCATATGTCCTTCATCAGTCTCTTATCTACGCCGCGCGCTTCCTTTTTCACTGTTTTGTCCGCAAATGGACTACTTCAGCTTTTCGTGTTTATATAGGTATTAATCATAATGCGTTAACAAGCCAATGAGAAACTGACGTATCAGAACGTTTAATGCAACGAAATTGTGTCAACAAAACAAAAAAGAAAAAGCATCGCAAGAGTCGAAGTCGGCATAACCGTAGGAGCCCACCGCTGACGCGATATTGACTTCCGACCACCACACGGGGCACCTTTTGTACCTGCGTGTGTCTCTGGGACATTCAGCGTAGAACGTTAGGCGCGTAGAACACTCGTGACTCGATTAGACGACAGGGTTTTCGGGAACGCTAAATTAAATAAACGAAAAGAGCTGTCCGCTCCCAGCAATCAAACCTAGAACCTCCGCGTGAAATCCAAACATGATAACCATTCGGCCACGCACATGCTCCCTCGACGACTCGCGTGGCAGCCCCCCCCCCCCCCCCTTCCCCCCCCCTTCCTTTTTTTTTTTTGAGGAAACGCATCGTCTGTATGCAATGTGAAAAAACAAAACAGCAAAACAAACACGAATGAATGGCAATAGTATGGCAGATTGTAACAAACAGTCCTATCGTGAGTAGTACAGAAACACAAGTAACAGCCTGATCGAGCGTGGTACGGCTTGAGGCGCACGACGTGGACGACTTCAAGTAATTGGGTGCGGCGTGATGATGTGCCTGTTCCGTCGGGTATGACCTCGTAGTTTAGATCTCCCTGTCAATGAACTACCTTGTAGTGTCCAAAGTATAGGCTTAGGAGTTTCTCATTGAAACCACGGCCTCGTATTGGTATCCACATCCATACACTTGTCACCGGGTTGGAAGTAAACTTCGCGGTGATCAAAGTTGTACCGGAGAGTATCAACACGTTGTTGGTTTTGAAGTCGGAGTGTGGCAAGCTGGCAAACCTCCTCTGCTCGGCGGTTTGTCAACTGGGCGTCGGCGGTTCCGTCGTCTGCTGGATTGTAGAGTAGCATTACGTCGAGCATCGTTGCCACCTTTATGCCATGCACCAGCTGGAATGACTCCAATCCGGTGGTTTCTTGAACTATAGTGTTGTAGTTTGTAGCGGTCCGGAAATAAATATCGAGAGAGATGCCACTAAGGAACGAATGCAGTTCGTCATCTTTATACTACATGAATTTATTTTAAACTAAAAAGAGAAAACCGAAAGACATTTTCTTACTTCAAGCACCACATCAAAACTGTCCTTCGACGGGCCTCCGGCTCCTCGGCTGAGAGGGAGCGATTTAAACATGTGGCTGCTGGGCAGACGGCCCCGATCGAGGAATGTCTAGGCGTCGAGGCTCCCCCTGCGGTGACTGCAGTGCTTGCTGTTGACGCTCGGTCAGCGTCAGATAGCTGCGCGCGTCTGGCAGCTGTCTCTTTGATGTCTGAAGCCGCCACAGCACTCCCCTCCTAGTTACCAGTCGAACGTGGTGACCTTATAAACCAAGGCGATCCCTCCTGCGATCCCTCCTGCCGAAACCTGTCGTGCGATAAGAAAGGGTGTCTGAAGCGGTGTTCTTCTGCATTCTTTAAAATAAAGTTCATATATAATTATTAAAAATTAAAACAGCGCAAGGACACGAACTAGGACCAGAAGGTAGACGAACAAGGCGATTAATTTTTAATCATAAAATTTCAACTAGCCCAAACTTCAACGTTAGTCAGGACGATCTTGCCCCCTATGTTCCTTGAGAAGCGGAGCACCGTTTATTCCGTCGAACGGTAAAGCAACATTCCTACCCCTTCTGCGTAGCAATATGCCGTCTCGGAGTCAAGTAAATCAAGCTCAGTAAGGCTTTACCGAGGACGCCAGGACGCCGCGACAAGCGTAGGCGTTTAAACTCAACGCTGCCGCGATTCACTTGTAAACAAAATGTAGCATAATTTTTGGGAAGTCTATTACCTCACCACGCCGGCGGACCCCCAGGTCTGCTAAGCAGCTATCGGAAGAAACTCAGTCATACGCTTCGCGCACATCCGATCAAGTCTCTACTTTTGGAGGGTGAGCTGTACAAAAGGAAAACGCAACGCGAGCTTTTCAAGAACAATATTTATTGCCGTAGCCGGCTTCGCGCGCCGCTAAGGAAATTAGCTTAATTACCGCCCCTGCCCGCTTGGGTCTGGATAAGCATCATACCGGCGTGCGGTCTTGTGTCACTACTGTATCATGGACGAGAACACAAGACCATCGTGGCGAACAGCGGAACGAATAACCGTTATCGTCTTCTCCTACTAGTCTATGTACACGCACCTCGTGACGTTATACCACGATACACCCCATTTCTTTACCGAAAGAGCGGGAATGTCATACTTGCGGACTCAGGAAATCTGCTTGAAGTTTTTAGCATATCCCAGATGACGGGGCGGTTGCCTCAACCTTGCTGGGGTGCGAGCAGGAACGCCGGTGCAGCGTTGCTGTCGCGGCGTCGCGTGATGTTCAGTAGCACACGAGTTTCCAGGTGCTGCTGGTACAGTATTATCTGCACTCTGCTGCATTGCCGCAGGTGAAGTGGGTACTTCAGTGCTCTGGGTACTAGCTGCGTAACCCTCTTGATTGTCAGGAGCATCGAAGGCCTCGGAGGTTGTGAGGAGATGCTTGCTAATTATTCTAAGCTCGCGCCTGTTTTGAGAGTTGATCTTGTACAATCTCGGCGCGATTGAGTTTCGACCTGAGCTTTGGCAGTCCAACCGTCGTCGTGTCGCACGCTGACAACATCTCCAGGGTGCAGGTCTGGTAGCCGTTGGCCCGTGCCTTCCTTTTGCTTGTGTTTCACGACGCTTTCGTGGAGTCTAGTTGTTAAATCGCATATTCTGGAACGAATCGGGCATCCAATCAATAGCTCACTAGGCGACTTTCCTCCTTCCATTGGTGACGGCCTGGAATTTAGCAAATCAAAATAAACTTCTTCGTTTGCATGGTTCATTTTCTTCATAAGTCGCTCGACGACTTGCACTCTCCTTTCGGCCAGGCCGCTTGACAGTGGGAATTCTGGACTTGTGGTAACGTGGTTAAACTCATACTTGGAAGCGAACACTCTAAATTATCGTGACACGAATTGTGGCCCGTTGTCTGAATTGACTTCCATAGGTATTCCGTGTCTTGCGAATATACTTGAAAGATTGCTGACCGCGCTTCTTGGCATCGTGTCCGGTATAAGTTCAACCTCTGGGGAGTTGGAGTATGCGTCGTAAACCTGACGGTAGGATTTTCGTTCATTCTGGCAGAGATATACTCCCACACGTTCCCGTGGCTGGCTGGGTTTCGGTCGCATCATAAGAGGCTCGCTGGGCTGACAATACGCACTACATTTGCATGTCTCGCAGCGACCGATCATTTCGTTGATCTCCGTCGCCATTCCGGGCCAGAACATCAATGTTCTTGCCTTTTCTTTACATTTGGCTAGTTCAAGGTATCCCTCATGCACTCTTGCCAGCATTTCTTTTCCCAGAGACTTGAGGTTAATTAATCACCTTTGCGCGTTTGAGGAGAACTCCACTTATGATGGTCAGTTCTGAAGCGAAAGGATTGAAAGGTCCCTCAATTTTCTCATGTGCCTCTAGCGCTAGCGCAATTCGGTGTAACTCCTGGTCATCATGATTTGCAGAAGCCAAACGATTCAGTGTCTGCTGACTCACAAGAATTCACAGAACTGAGACTGTATGCACTTCAACGTCGTCATCTTCCTTCTGGTCAAACACGGTTCTCCCTGATGGCGTCTAGAAAGTGTATCCGCTGTGAGCAGTTCTTTGCCAGGGACGAACTGGAACTCGCATTCGTACTTCATGTGACGGATGAAGAAGCGCTGAAGCCTTGGAGGCATGTCTCGTAGGTTTTTCTTGGAAATTAATATCAGTGGCTTGCGATCCGTTTTCACGATCACGTTTCTACCGTAGATGAAATCGTTTGACCTTTGGCAGCCATTGACGTTTCCAAGCGCTTCTTTCTCGAGCTGTGAGTACCTTGTCTCAGTGTCGGTCAGCACTCTTGAGGCATAACCAACTAGATGCCAGTTCTTTCTATGCTGTCGGAAAAACGCTGTGCCTAAGCCGTACCTTGAAGCATCTGTGGAAACTTTTGTTTCAAGGGACTAATCGAAGAAAGCAAGCACTGGCGTTAATGCGAGAGGCGCTTTTATGTCTTGACATTGCTTTTCATGCGCTTGGGTCAACTCAAAGTGTGATCCATATTTATGGAGCTCTCGTAGCTTTTCGGTCTTGTCAGAAAGTCGGGGCAAGTAGTTGCCGAAGGAGGTGACGACACCCATCATCCGTTGGATTCCTTTCTTGGTTCTCAGAGCCGGCATCTCTAGGACGCTTTGTACCAGTTAAGAATCAGCTTGTATGCCATTTTTGGTAACCTTTTCGCCCAGAAAGAATGCTTCTTTGATGTAGAAGAGCCATTTTTTTACATCGTAAATGAAATAAATTTTTATTTCCAGAAATTTCCTCTGGTGGGCCTATAGACAAAAAGCTACTATATGGTAACTTGACCGGGTCTGGGGCCCTGAAGTAAAACAAGCATTGCAATCTGGGTGAAAAGGGTGATACATTGAAAAGCCTCGTTATACAGCATACAGAGTTTCTCTTACCAACTAGGCATGTACTTCAGTAACAATGAACAGAGTAAAGAAGTGAGAGAGCAGGAACGTTCGGCAGTACAACATATTATGTTTGAGCGAGAAAAACAAAAATGTCATACGGAGACATTTGCGTTAGATAAAACACTTATACAAATCAACTCTGGTCAGAGAGGATATATAACAGTTTTCTAGATGGTACCTGTTGAGTAGTGACAGTAACATATGGAGAAAGGATTGTAAGGCATGATTCGTGCGGAAATGAGGAACATATCATATCTCAACCATGTCAGGCCCCCGCTTTTTGCGGCTTGCAGAGCTCTTTGTAGTCGTTGCAGCGTACTCTTCACGCGTGGAACCCCAGATGAGGACATCGCCAATGTAAACTGGAACGCTAGGTAGGCCATCAAAGATTTGTGACATTGTCTTCTGAAAAACCTCCGGTGCAGATAAAATTCTGGAAGGAAGACGCTTAAAATGGTATCGTCCAAACGGAGTGCTGAATGTGCAGATGCTCGCCGTTTCTTCATTTAGGGGTATCTGGTGGAGACCTGCGCTGGCATCTTACCCGAGAACAATTGCCCGCCAGCCGCTCCGCTTCGATGTCCTCTCTTCTCGACATTTCGTAATGCTCGCGTTTCAGGCTTTCATTGATGAATCTGGGATTCATCCACACTCGTAGTTCGCTGTCTTTCTTGCGAACCACGACGAGCGGGCTGACCCAGTTTGACGCTTCCTCCGTTTTGATTATTATTCCTGCCGTCTCCATTCTGGACAACTCCTGTTTGAGAGGTTCTTCCACAAGCCGTGGTACCCGACGGGCTGCTTGAATGACTGACTCGACTCCGTCATTAGAATCAATTTATACTCCTTCTTGGTGCATCCTAGGCCGTCAAGTAGTCCTGGAAAGATGTCTGAGATCTTTGCATGGTCATTGGAAACTGTCACAGTGTTGACAGGGTTTATTAACCCAAATGACTCACATGCTTGGAGTCCGAGAAATGCCTGGCCAGATTTCTTAACGATGACGAAGTCTGGGTTCGCTTCTGTTTAATTTACATTAACCCGCAATTCTGCAATTCCAATGGGCCCAATGATACCTCTGCTGTAGTTGCGGAGTACCGCCCTCGGCGGTTTCGGCGCACTTGCTTCCCTAGTTTCTTGGAAGTCGATAACGATAACAGGTTCGCTTGGGAACTGGTGTCTGCCTTCAGTTGAACTTCTTTGCCAGAAGCGATCGCAGGTATAATCCAGTAAGCACTGCCATTTCCGATTTTCAAAATTAAAAATCGTCTTGGTTACTCAGTTTGTCGACTGTGGTCTTGGATTTGCAACAAGCCGAGAAGTGATTGTTTTTTCCGGCTTACGCGGCATGCTTTGGCGTATGCGGGACATTTTCGAGGCTCGTTGTGCGTGTTGCGCCTTTCACAATGCTTGGTCTTGGAGCGAGCTTCACCTTTCTGCTTGGCTATAGGGGCCACGCTCTTGTCCGCGTTGTCACAAGTCTTTTGCTTTTTCTTGGCTAATTAAACCGCTTGACAGTGTGGGATTATCTACTCCAAGGTCTAGCTGTCTTCGCAAATAAGCCTTGTCCCTACTTCCGTGTCGGTGAGGACATAAAAAATCTGGTCGCGAATAACAAAATTGAACTACGCCTCATAATTGCATGTTTGAGCTTTTAGCTTTACGTCTCGAAAAAAATTATTTGAACGACTCGCCTTCTGCTTGCATCCGAGTCCTGAATTTGTAGCGTTCGAAAGTTTCGTTGCGCCTTGGAGTGCAATATTCTTCAAGCCTCGTCGCCAGGACGCTGTAACTAGTTTTGTAGCGTTAGCTACACTGGCCGACGTTGAGCAGTTTCGCGTGGCTCTCATAATGAGCCGTGCTCATTATGAAAGCCACGCGTCACGCGCGAGCCACGCGCGGCGGCGGTGGCTCCTGCCGCCGCCGCGCGCTTTGCATAATGAGCACGGCTCGCATAATGAGCACGGCTCATTATGAGAGCCACGTGACAGCCGCCGCCGCGTGCTCCACCGCAGCCGCAACGGCCTCGCCCGCCTCGCCGGTCTGCGCATTCCAGAGGAGTGACATCATAGCCGCGGCAGACGCACTGGCGCCGCCGCGTGCCCAGCTGTGCGCCTCCGTTGCACAGTAGCGAAGTCTGACGCTGCACCGGAGCCGCTTGATAGCGATTCTCATTTTGTGCACATAAGCTCACGCTACGCACATCCTGGCATAGCCGAGCTAAGCCACCGCAATTTTTTTGTTCGTCTTTCAGTCCAAATGAAATGAAGATTTCAATCGCTCTAGCACCCGCGACGTGGAGGGAAATTGCCGACTTCTGTTTGTCGGTGCGTGCTTTAGCCGTCTCGGTGGCGGTCAGGTAGAGCTCCAGGCGCTGCTTAATCTTGCGCCAGTTGTCGGCTACGTTTCTAAAGAGCAGAAAACCATTAGATGGGCGCAGTTCCGCAATGGCAAAATAAAAGAAGAGCCACTTCTGACACCGTGTATCTTGGACGAGGACGCAAGACCATCATGGCTACAGCGGAACGAGTAACCTTTATTTTCGTCTCCAACTAGTCTATGTACATGGACCTCGTGACGGTATATTCCGCTACAACTACTGCGTGATGCACGTTTAAGAACCCAGGGTAGCAGTTGTACTGCACTGGCTAAATTTCTCATCTAGAGCTGGGAGACCCGTCGCTCGTTGTGCCAGGCCAAATTGTAGGCTGTATTAATGGAAGCGATGTTTTACGGGCAGAGAATTCGCTTTTCGAGCAACATGAAACTAGTAAAGCCGCTACTTGTGGCAGGTGTTTGTTGTACGGAGCTACGTCGTTGTGAGCGCGAACACTTCGAGCACTCATCCCAGAGCGTCACTATAGAGGGCAGTTTCTCCAGGAACCCAGTATCTATAAGCAAAAATAAAGCATACCGTTCTATGGATTTTTCGTACCATCCCCCTTAATGCTAGATTTCAAACTCTTAATATAAGTACTCTCCTCATATTTCAGGTCTGTTCAGTCCTTTTGAAAAGCGCTATCGCTCTCGGAGAGGGGACAACCAGCCGTCGCAGACAACAGTGACATTGAATTTACGATGGAAGATTCGGTTCAGACCAGCGTTCCAACATGACTGTCAGCAGGTCGATCGATTGCACCGGAACTCCTCAAGCGGTTTTCAACTCTTTAATGTAAAGCATAATGTCAACGTGCTACACCCCCCCCCCCCCGTTCCCCCTTCCCCCTTCGATTACGGCCCAACCAACGGCATGAATTCCCAACAGTTCACGTGAACTCATCTTGCTGTTACACACCACATTTACGCGAACACACTGTACACTGTTACATCGCTGAAAATTCAAGTCTTTGTTCACAACTCACAACACTTCCATCACAATGTGGCTGCTATGTTGCTGATACGCGGAAATACAAAACAAGGTTTATGGTCGGTTGGCACTCGGTATCAGAAAACAGAGCCGAACGCAGCACGGAAGAGACACAGGCACCCTGCAGCAAACCCTGACTGTGTTGGACAGGAAACCGATTCCGCGATTTTCATGACGCAGTCAACGTCGTCATGTCGGTCCACGTGGTTTCACAATCTGGAAACGGCCATCTTAGCTCCAGTGTACGAAGCGCTCATCACTTCTCCGGAACTTCCCTTTTTCTAACGGCTTCGTTTGCTGGTTTGAAAAAATAAAGTGTTAAACTTAATGCAACTGAGATGTTCTGCATTCTCCAACAGTTAGACGGATTTACAGGCGGCCTTCGCTGCAGCTTCAGATAAATCAACTCAACAACACTTAATAAACAACTCGCGCGACCTGCTCGAAAAACGAAACTGAAAGAATATTAGGTGGAAGGGCGGAACCTTCCTCCCCTCTTCATGGAAAAGGTGAAAAATGTCTCACTCCTCCCTTCTCTCGCTCCTCCAGCGATCGCTGGAGGCCTCCAGCCAGGGGTTTCCCAGGATTCTAATCAAGGGGGGTGTCCCAATGGCTCGGGGGGGGGGGGGGGGGCGATGCGAGGCGAGACTAGATAAAATCTAAAACTGTTTCTTTTTTAGTCCACTAGCTCTATTAACCAAATGCTCATACCCGTAATGTATGTTTCCCTTTCTCTATATACACCGGAGAGGTGGTGTTTTCTACTTAATGTAAAAAAAAAATATTTTTCCTTTTTTTTT
>JAZHYW010034708.1:0-13549 GCA_037355805.1 Ixodes ricinus | reverse complement strand
TCGTTTGCCTGCTGACGAACTAATCGGACCAGATGAAAATACACCACCAAAGAAGCGTTTACTTGTCTCCTTACTGGTCTCTGCCCAAATGACCTTAAAGTTGCCAAGGAAAAAACCGTGCGAAATCCTGATTTGTCTCGGGTGATACAACGCATCAACGCAGTGTAGTGTCTCGAACAACAAAGCGACTCATCGATATCTTCATTCTACAAAGTAAGGCAGGAACTCTCATTCGTGGGCGGTTTACCGCTACACGGAGAAATACCTGATTCCGCCAGCTTGGCTACGACGTCGACTCTTCGACCAAGCGCACGAATCACATCACGGAACTATGCGAACGGAAACAACGCCGGTGTCAGCGTTTCTGGTGGCCTAAAGGGGTGTCCAAACAGGACACTACGAAACGCCGACTCCTGTCAAATCGTGCGGCGCGCCGCTGGCTCCGCTTCCGGCCGTCGGAGAGAACTTCCCTCCCGTCAAAGCTGCCGGGGAAGCGTCCCCCGCTAAATCTCCCCTCGCTTCCTCCACGGCGGCCTTGCTCTGCTCATCACGTGGGTCCGGAGAGCCACTCACACGCTCTCTTGGCTGTCGGTCAATCGCTCAAGGCCTCCGCCGCTTTGGGAGTCCCGAAAATGGGAAAGGAAGACTCGAGTGTGAGGGGGCAAGCCAGGCGAGCGCGCGTCGTGTCCAAGGTCGTGTCATCGTCCAGCAGTTCTGTGGATTGGATCGGATTCCCGCGGCTCTTGTTCCTAACGTACCTCGTATAGACAAACAAACGTGGTTGGTTTGAAATTTAATAAAATAAATGCTATATTCTTAAGTTCTCAGTGTTTCTGCATTACAACTAAAAGTCTCCTTTTGCGCACTGCACTCTATTAATTTTTTCGAGCTACGAGCGTGGATTCTGACGAAAAAGCTGAGCCGAGGCAGCCGAAACGCGCGCTTCGACGAAGGAATCTCCCAAATCCATCCGAAGCCGGACCTCTTGGGCCTTCCTGCCGAGGTGATAGCGGTAGCAAGGTCGGCGACTTTTGTGAGCCGCGGGAGATAGACAGGCATCAGGCATACCATTGGCAGGTGGCGTGTGACGTCAAGTCTGACGAGCACCGACGTCAACGACAAGTGGAGAGGCGAGGAGGCAAGTCGTGAATGTGGCTTGGCCAGCTTGGCCGGTGTCCAAACAGACATTCGACCGACGACTCCCGGACGGTTCAATTTTGACGACTTTGCAGGAGTCGTGTGGTTTGTAGTAGCCTGTTTGGACAGAGCCTTAAAGGGATACTACAACGAAATTTCGGCGCTCATTTTTTGGTCTATATGTGTTCAAAAGAGCAGTATCACATGGAACATACCAATATCTTGTTAAAAAAGTCTCGAAAAGGAATTTTAAAACGAATTAAACGATTAGCAAAGAGCACCTGGTGGATGTCGCTAACGCCTCGTTTGTAATGCTCGTCTAGGAACCTTGACAGCTAGTGACGGAAGTCGTCTCGCCTCCGGCCACGACGAGAGAAGGGTGGAAGGAGGAAATCCCCTCTTTCCGAGAATCCTTTTTGTGTGTCGCAGAAGTCGCTATTGTCCCCCTACAAGATTATAGAAGATTAACCCGTCACTCAAAATTCATACAAAAGCAGCCGCTTCGGTGGCTGGACCGACTAGGCCATCCTCTCGACGTCAGCCTCGCCGTAGCTTTGCCTGGCTTTGCTCGTTTGAGACGACTTACGTCACGATTGCGCTGGGCCTTCTCCGAGCGCTTGCCAGAGTGGGCCGTTTATAACGAAAAATACAGCCACCAGGATCAAAATACAAACGGGCGATTGTCATTTACGGATATTGTGGATCATATTCAACCTATTTTTGAACACGACGGGAATATTTCAAATTTCGTTGAAGTATCCTTTAAGTTAGACATCGTAGTCGACAGTTACGTCAAAGACTGTTATACGTGCCAGACACATGACAAGGCGGCAGTGACATCCACACCACAAATACAAGTGTTTCCATTTTCAAAGGGCGCATGTAAACTGCGGAATAAAATTGTCGGACCATTTTGCAATATTTTTTACGCAATTCAGATCTGGCAATCACGGTGGTCGACTATCTCAGCAAGTGCCGCGACTAGCTGTCTGCAGCCAAGCGACGACTGAAGCTTATAGGGACTTTCTGTTACGATCTTCAGCGGGTAGAGATATTCAAAGGTGATTGAGTCCAACCACGGTCCACAGTTTCCATGGGCATCATCCAGGAGTTCCTGAAGTCCAAGAGCGATTACGCATGTGTCGGTCTGCGATCTACAATTCACTGAGCCAATGGTCAGGTTGAGAGATTCAACCAAGTTCTAAGGAGTATGCCCCAACTACCATACAAGGACAAGTCAACATTCGTAAAGACCTTGAGGAGTTTCTAGGTGTCTTTAGAAGCACACCTCCTGCAGCTACGAAGTTCTCTCCCGCCGAACTTCTCCCCGGATGTAGAGGCGGACTCCCTGTGAATACTTGGGTTCCCCAAGTTTGACAAGACCATACACTTCGAGATGCATTAACTCCGCCAACGCAATGCTGATTATCAGAAAGGCACTAAGCTATGCAAGGACGACAGGCGGACAGCAATACCAATTTCAGCGTTTGAAGGAGACTATGTACGAGTAAACCTTTCTACACACCAACCAAAGGTAACACCATTGTTTGGTACCACTGAAAGAATTCCAGAAGCGGTGGGACATAGTACCTTCTTCACGTCTGAGAGGAGGATGCTGGAATGCATCGATATTCTCTCGAGCCCACGTTCCCGTGACACGACAAAGTACAGATGAGGACACAAATCCAGAAACAGGAGCGGCTACACAGTTACATCCCACAGTTCCGTGAATGTCCACGTAGTATAAAACCTCCGGACAGATTTTCCTTTGTTAACTCTGCTTTGAGAGGGTATTGTGTTGTGAGCACCAGAGGACCCGGGCCGCTGGTGAAGAAAAAAGTAGACAGGCAGCACTGAGATGGAAGGGACTCTTTGGTCGGTCCTGCCTTACGTAGGCAACCGTAGGAAAATACAACAATTTAGCCAATATTTTCAAAGTTCAACACATCTGGTGAGCAACCCTTGGGGATGAAAGGAAGGAACTGCCCGGTTCTGTGGCTCTCCGTGTACCCGCGACGACGCTGGGCATCGTGTTGATAAATTTCCGCTCCGGGTGTCGATCCCTTGCGCTAATTTCTTTTTTAGTAAGGTGTGTACATTCGCAATCGGTTGGTGAGCACGCGGATGCCCTGGCATAGGGTGGTATTGCGCACACTGGGTCCGGGCGCTCGGCTTCTGCAATACAGATGTCTGCGCTTTGCGCCTGGCCGTTAGACCACTCCGATAGTACAGCGGCAGAACGCGCCTCCGACAGGTTTCTTTAGCTTTTATTCCGTCCATGGTTCAAAATCTCTAGCGAAGCGGCAAAAAATATACGTCGGGTTAGCCGGCGTTTTATGCGGACGGACGTCGCGATCCTGACAGTCGGTACTCGACGTTCGGGTAAAAGGTATTTAGCACTTTCAAATATCGCTGTCGTCGCGCCTTTCCGATTGCCATTAACGAAGCCTCCGAGGACTGCCAAGCGCGAAAGCGACCTGAATCAGAAGAGGCCTCTGCCTCATCCACAGTCTCTGCTGCGACACCCAGATGATCACGGCCGGTGGCAGCGTGACACTTCTCTAGCTTCATTGGGCGGAAATTCAGATATAGATTTTAGGACGCGCTGAACACACCTGTCAAAACTCGCGTTATAGGGGCCAGAAAAAAACAAAAAACAAGCGGGGAGGTGGTAAGTGCCTCGAGGTAATGTTACTTCGAACATGCAATTGGCCCTTTTTCGCATTTTACTTCTCAACGGTATTATCGGGAGCCAAAATGTACAACCTAGGTTAGGGCCCCAGTTGGGCGCTGCCGTGCATTTCTCAATTTTTCACGTCTCCAAAGGAGGCCAACGTCTTCTTAGGCTACGTTGAAATGGCGCTCAGTAACTTTCTAATTTTAGACATGTTTATTAACTCCAAGTAAATTGTTAAACATTATTTAGGTAAATATTTTTATTAGCTCGATATATCCGTGCTCGACTGCGAGTTCATAGCTGAATGGTTACTCGCTGGGGTTATCACTCGGAGGCGCCACGTTCGATTCCTGGAAGGAAGCCTCTATTAGTTCTTTCAATTTAGCGTTCTCGAAATTTTAATAACCTTGTCGTCTGATCCAGTCACGAAATTTTCACGCCTTAAGGAATGCGTTAGAACGATTATTTTGAAACGTCACGCATAGCCACCCCTTTCGGAAACGCTAACGCTGACCCCTTCACTTTTCTTTTTTGTATTTCTCTATTTGCTTCCTCTATTTTCTGCTGTGTGTTTTTTGGATTCGTTACGGGGTCAGTGTGCGGTGTTTCCCAAGTGTCCTTCTAACGCATTCCCTAGGAGTCCACCAATGGATATTCATTATTTTTTTCCGTCGAAGCGGGCTCGCCTAACCCGCTTAGCCAGAGCCTCTGTCCCACGCAGATCCGCGTCTGCTTGCCCCATATTGTGCCACATTTCGGCTAGCCGAGCTGAGAGGTGCTTCTTCTCCTCTGTCTCGTGCGCCCGCCTCGCGCGTTTAGCTAACGGCATCAGTTGCCTTTCGCTGCCTTTCGCTGTTCACCGGTTTCCCACTTGCGCATTGGGTTCCGCCCCGTGACGTCGCCTCCCTTTCGCCTCTCCACGCCGCGCGCAATTCCGGATTCCATACTTTGACATCGCCTCCCTCTCGCATATGTCCTTCATCAGTCTCCTATCTACGCGGCGCGCTTCCTTTTTCACTGTTTTGTCCGCAGACGGACTACTTCAGCTTTTCGTGTTTATGTATGTATTAATCCTAATGCATTAACAAGCCAATGAGAAACTGACGTAACTGAACGTTTAATGCAACGAAATTGTGCCAACAAAACAAAAAAGAAAAGTAGCATCGCAAGAGTCGAAGTCGGCATTACCGTAGGAGCCCATCGCTGACACGATATTGACTTCCGACCACCACACGGGGCACCTTTTTGTACCTGCGTGTGTCTCTGGGACATTCAGCGTAGAACGTTAGGCGCGTAGAAGCATTCATGACTCGATTACACGACAGGGTTCTCGGGAACACTAAATTAAATAAACAAAAAGCGCTGTCCGCTTCCAGCAATCAAACCTAGAACTTCCGCGTGAAATCCAAATCATGCTAACCATTCGGCCACGCACATGCTCCCTCGACGACTCGTGTGGCACCCCCCCCCCCCTTTTTTTAAAAAACACTCATCCTCTGTATGCAATGTGCAAAAACAAAAACAAAAAAAAACAGCAAAACAAACAAGAATAAACGGCTATAGCATGGCAGATTGTAGCAAACACTCCTATCGTGAGTAGTACAGAAACACAAGTAACAGTCTGATCGAGCGTGGTACGGCTTGAGGCGCACGGCGTGGACGACTTCAAGTAATTGAGTGCGGCGTGATGATATGCCTGTTCCGTCGGGTATGACCTCGTAGTTTAGATCCCCCAGTCGATGAACCACCTTGTAGTGTCCAGAGTATAGGCTTAGGAGTTTCTCACTGAAACCACGGCGTCGTATTGCTATCCGCATCCATACACTTGTCACCGGGTTGGAAGTAAACTTTGCGGTGATGGAAGTTGCACCGGAGAGTATCAACACGTTGTTGGTTTTGAAGAGTGTGGCAAGCTGGCAAACCTCCTCTGCTCGGCGGTTTGTCAACTGGGCGTCGGCGGTTCCGTTGTCTGCTGGATTGTAGGGTAGCATTACGTCGAGCATCGTTGTCACCTGCATGCGAAGCACCAGCTGGGATTATGCCAATCCGGTGGTTTCTTGAACTATAACGTTGTAGTTTGTAGCGGTCCGGAGAAGAAATATCGAGAGAAATGCCACGGAGGAACGAATGCAGTTCGTCAACTTTATACTACATGAATTTATTTAAAACTAAAAATAGAAAACCGAAAGACATTTTGTTACTTCAAAGCACCGCATCAGAACTGTCCTTCGACGGGCCTCCGAAAACTCGGCTGAGAGGGAGCCATTCAAACGTCTGGCTGCTGGGCAGACGGCCCCGATCGACGAATGTCTGGGCGTCGAGGCTCCCCTGCGGTGACTGCAGTGCTTGCTGTTGACGCTCGCTCAGCGTCACATGGCTGCGCGCGTCTGGCAGCTGTCTCGTTGCTGTCTGGAGCCGCCACAGCACTCCCTCCCAGTGACGAGTCGAACGTGGTGACCTTATAAACCAAGGCGATCCCTCCTGCCGAAACCTGTCGTGCGATTCGAAAGGGCGTCTGATGCGGTCTTCTTTTGCATTCTTTAAAAACAAGTTTTTATATATTTAATAAAAATTAAAACAGCGCAAGGACACGAACTAGAACTAGGAAGGTAGACGAACAAGGCGAACAATTTTTAATCTTGAAATTTCAACTAGCACCAAACTTCGACGCTAGTGACCTTCATATATAATCATCCATAAAGGGAAGAACGATCTTGCCCCCTATGTTCCCTGAGAAGCGAAGCAACGTTTATTCCGTCAAACGGGAAAGCAACATACCTCCCCCTTCTGCGTAGCAGTATGCAGTCTCGGAGTCAAGTAAATTAAGCTCAGTAAGGCTCAACGAGGACGCCAGGACGCACGACAAGCGTAGGCGTTTAAACTTAACGCTGCCGCGATTCAATTAAAAACAAATGTAGCAGAGTTTTTGGGCAGTCTATTACTTCGCACAACCGGCGGGTCCCCAGGTCTGCTAAGCAGCTATCGGAAGAAACGCAGTCATACGCTTCGCGCACATCCGATCAAGTTTCTGCTTTTGGAGGAGAGCTGTACACAAAATGAAAACGCAACACGAGCTTTTCAAGAACCATATTTATTGCCGTAGCTGGCTTCGCGCGCCGCTAAGGAAATTCGCTTAATTCCCACCCCTGCCCGTTTGGGTTCGGATAAGCATCGTACCGGCGTGCGGTCTTCTGTCACTACTGTGTCATGGACGAGAGCACAAGACCATCCTGGCGAACAGCAGGATACGAGTAACATTTATGTTCTTCTCCTAGTAGTCTATGTACATGCACTCGTGAACGTTATATCCCGATACACCCCCTTTCTTTACCGAAAGAGCGGGACGGTCAAACTTGCGGACTCAGGAAATCTGCTTCAATTGTTTGGCATATCCCAGTTGACGGGGCGGTTGTCTCAACCGTGCGGAGGTGCGCGCAAGAATGCCGGTGCGGCGTTGCTGTCGCGGCGTCGCGTGACGTTCCAGTAGCACACGAGTTTCCAGGTGCTGCTGCTACAGTATTTTGCACTCTGCTGCATTGCCGCAGGTGAAGTGGGTAATTCAGTGATCTGGGTACTAGCTGCGTAACCCTCTTGATTGTCAGGAGCATCGAAGGTCTCGGAGGTTGTCAGCAGATGCTTGCTATTTCTTCTGGGCTCGCGCCTGTTTTGAGGGTTGATCTTGGCACAATCTCGGCGCGATTGAGTTTCGACCTGAGCTTTGGCAGTTCGACCGTCGTCGTGTCGCACTCGGACGTCTCCGGGTTGCAGGTCTGGTAGCCGTTGGCCCCTGCCATTCTTTTGCTTGTGTTTCACGACACTTTCGAGGAGTCTAGTCGTTAAATCGCGTATTCTGGAACGAATCGGGCGACCAATCAATAGCTTGCTGGGCGACTTTCCTCATTCCAATGGCGACGACCTGTAATTAAGCAAATCAAAACAAAACTTCTTCGTTTACATGTTTTTTTCTTCGTAAGTCGCTTGACGACTTGCACTCCCTACTTCGGCCCAGGCCGCTGGGCAGTGGGAATTCTGGACTTGAGGTCACGTGCTTAAACTCATACTTGGAAGCGAACACTCTAAATTATCGTGACACAAATTGTGGCCCGTTGTCTGAATTGACTTCCATAGGTATTCCGTGTCTTGCGAACATGCCTGAAAGATTGCTGACCGCACTTCTTGCAGTCATGTCCGGTAGAAGTTCAACCTCTGGGAAGTTGGAGTATGCGTCGTAAACCAGATGGTAGGATTTTCCGGCATGCTGCAGAGATATCCCCACACGTTCCCGTGGCCGGCTGGGTGTCGGTCGCATCATAAGAGGGCTCGTTAGGCTGACGATACGCATAACATTTGCATGTCTCGCAGCGACCGATCATTTCGATAATCTCCGTTGACATTCAGGCCCAGAACATCAATGTTCTTGCCTTTTCTTTACGTTTGGCTAGTTCAAGGTATCCCTAATGCACTCTTGCCAGCATTTCTTTTCCCAGGGACTTAAGGATAATTAATCACCTTTGCGCGTTTGAGGAGAACTCCACTTATGATGGTGAGTTCTGAAGCGATAGGATTGAAAGGTGCCTCAATTTCCTCATGCCTCTAGCGCTTGCGCAATTCGGTGTAACTCCTGGTCATCACGATTTGCAGAAACAAGACGATTCAGTGTCTGCTGACTCACAAGAATTCACAGAACTGAGACTGCATGCACTTCAACGTCGTCATCTTCCTTCTGGTCAAACACGGTTCTCCCTGATGGCGTCTAGAAAGTGTATCCGCTGTGAGCAGATCTTTGCCAGGGACGAACTGGAACTCGCGTTCGTACTTCATAAGACGGATGAAGAAGCGCTGAAGCCTTGGAGGCATGTCTCGTATGTTTTTCTTGTAGATTGATATCAGTGGCTTGTGATCCGTTTCCACGATCCTGTTTCTACCATACGTGAAATCGTTTGGCCTTTCGCAGCCATTGACGTTACCAAGGCGCTTCTTTCTCGAGCTGTGTACCTTGCCTCAGTGTCGGTCAGCACTCTTGAGGCATAAGCAACTAGAATGCCAGTTGTTTCCATGCTGTCGGAAGAAACACTGTGCCCAAGCCGGTGCGGCTTGTGCACAGCGTTTTCCGACATCTGTGGAAACTTTTGTTCCAAGGGACGTATCAAAGAAGGCAAGCACTGGCGTTGCTGTGAGAGGCGCTTTTATGTCTTGATATTGTTTTCATGAGCTTGGGTCAACTCGAAGTGTGATACATATTTGTGGAGCTCTCATAACTTTTCGGTCTTGTCAGAAAGTCGGGCCAAGTATCTTGCCGAAGTAGGTGACGACACCCATCATCCGTTGGATTCCTTTCTTGGTTCTCAGAGCCGGCATCTCTAGGACGCTTTGTACCAGTTAAGGATCAGCTTGTATGCCATTTTTGGTAACCCTTTCGCCCAGAAAGGTGGCGTCTTTGATGTAGAAGAGCCTTTTTTTGCATTATATTTATATGAAATAAATCTTTACTTCCAGAAATTTACTTTGGCGGGCCTCCAGATAAAAAAGCTACCATATGGTAACTTGACAGGGTCTGGTGCGCTGAAGTAAAACAAGCATTGCAATCTGGCTGAAATGGGTGATACATTAAAAAACCTCGTTCTACAGCATACAGAGGTTTCTCTTACCAACTAGGCATGTACTTCAGTAACAATGAACAGAGTAAACAAGTGAGAGAGCAGGAACGTTCGGCAGCAAGCATACGAGGGGCGTTCATAAAGTTCGTATCATTGTCCCGAAGGAATAGAGATTCACCAATCAAACTCAAGTAGGAGTTCAGACTTTCTCTGTACATGTTCGCCATCAAAAGTTACCCACTTTTTCCAGCGATGAACAACATGCCGGAGGCCATTGTTATAAAACTGCTCGTTTTGAGTGTTCAGGAATCGCTCCACTTCAGCAATCACTTGGTCGTCGTCCCTAAATGCTTTCCTCTTGTTTGGCCACACTGGAAGCGTCTGCGCCATCTAACCACAGTGTCATAAAGTGGGGCGTTATCCCCGAACAACGCTCCCAGATTGGAATCAATATCCTTGGCATTGCTTCCCTTCAAATGGAAAAAAACGGATCACTGCCTGTGCTTGGCACCGACGGGCGGTGCCATTTTTGTTTCGACTCCCTAGCGGTGTTCCGCGCTACTATAGCACGCGATGTTTATACTGTGCGGAAACTAGAAGGAGGCGCGCTCATGTTGATGCCTGTTTTGTTCCGTTGTTTTAAATTTTTTGTGCCGATAATACGAACTTTATGAATGCCCCTCGTATTGTGCGAGAGCGAGAAAAACAAAAATGTCATACAGAGACATCCGTGTTAGATAAAACACATATACATATCAGCTCTAGTCAGAGAGGATATATAACTGTTTTCTAGACAGTACCTGTTGAGTAGTGAAGGTATCATATGGAGAAAGGATTGTAAAGCATGATTGGTGCGGAAATGAGGAACAGACCATATCTCAACCATGTCAGGCCCCCACTTTTTGCGGCTTGCGAGAAGCTCTTCTTGGAATCGTTGCAGCGTACTCTTCACGCGTGGCACCCCAGATGCGGACATCGTCAATGTAAACTCGAACGCTAGGTAGGCCATCAAAGATTTGTGACATTGTCTTCTCAAAAACCTCCGGTGCATATAAAATTCCGGGTGGAAGACACAAAGTGGTATCGTCCAAACGGAGTGCTGAATGTGCAGATGCTCGCCGTTTCTTCATTTAGGGGCATCTGGGGGAGACCCGCGTTAGCATCTTACCCGAGAAAAATTGCCCGCCAGCCGCGCCGCTTCGATGTCCTCTCTTCTCGGCATTTCGTAATGCTCGCGTTTCAGGCTTTCATTGACGAATCTGGGATTCATGCACACTCGTAGTTCGTGGTCTTTCTTGCGAACCACGACGAGCTGGCTGACCCAGTAGGACGGTTCCTCCGTTTTGACTATTATTCCTGCCGCCTCCACTCTGGACAACTCCTGCTTGTGAGGTTCTTCCAGAAGCCGTGGTACCTGACGGGCTGCTTGAATGACTGACTCGATTCCGTGTTTAGAATCAATTTATACTGCTTCTTGGTGCATCCTAGGCCGTCAAGTACTCCTGGAAAGATTTCTGAGATTTTTGCATGGTCGATTGGCACCTGTCACAGTGTTGACAGGGTTCATTAACCCAAATGACTCCACATGCTCTGAGTCTGAGAAGTGCCTGGCCAGATTTCTTAACGATGAAGAAGTCTGGGTTCGCTTCTGTTCCATTTATTTTGACCCGGAATTCTGCAATTCCAATGGGCCTGATGATACCTCTGCTGTGGTTGCGAAGTACCGCCCTTGACGGTTTCGGCGCACTTGATTCCCTATAGTTTCTTGGAAGTCGATAACGGTAGCAGGTTCGCTTGGGAACTGGTGTCTGCCGTCAGTTGAACTTCTTTGCCAGAAACGATCGCAAATATGATCCAGTAAGCACTGCCATTTCCGATCTTCAAAATTAAAAATCGTCTTGGCTACTCACTTTGTCGGCTGTGGTCTTGGATTTGCAACAAGCCGAGAAGTGATTCTTTTTCCGGCATACGTGGCATGCTTTGCCGTATGCGGGACATTTTCGAGGCTCGTTGTGCGTGTTGCGCCTTTCACAATGCTTGGTGTTGGAGCTAGCCTCACCTTTCTGCTTGGCTATAGAGGCCACGCTCTTCTCCACGTTCTCACAACTCTTTTGCTTTTTCTGGCTAATTAAACCGCTTGCCAGAGTGGGATTATCTTCTCCAAGGTCAGGTTGTCTTCGCAAAGAAGCCTTTTTCCGTACTTGCGTGTCGGTGAGGCCATAGCAAATCTGGTCGCGAATCACAGAATTGAACTACTGCTCAGAATTGCATGTTTACGTCTCGAAAAAAAAAATATTTGAACAACTCGCCTTCTGCTTACATCCGAGTCCTGAATTTGTAGCGTTCGAAAGTTTCATTTGCGCCATGGAGTGCAATATTCCTCGAACTTCGTCACCAGGACGATGTGACTGGTTTTTTGTTCGTCTTTCGCTCCAAATGAAATGAAGATTTCAATCGCTTTAGCACCCGCGACGTGGAGGAAAATTGCCGCCTTCTGTTTGTCGGTGCGTGCCTGAGCCGTCTCGGTGGCAGCCATGTAGAGTTACAGGAGCGGCTTAAGCTTGCACCAGTTGTCGGCTACGTATCTAAAGAGCAGAAAACCATTAGATGGGCGAAGTTCCTCAATGGCAAGATAAAAGAAGAGCCACTTCTGACACCATGTATCTTGGACGAGGACGCAAGACCATTATGGCGAACAACGGAACATGAGTAACCTTTATCTTCTTCTACAACTAGTCTATGTACATGGACCTCGTGACGGTATATCATGCTACAACTACTGCGTAATGCACGTTTAAGAACCCAGGCTAGCAGTGTTACTGCACTGGCTAAATTTCTCATCTAGAGCTGGGAGACTCGTCACTCGTTGTGCCAGGCCAAGTTCTGGAGAGCTGTATTAATGGAAGCGATGTTTTACGGGCAGAGAATTCGCTTTTCGAGCAACATGAAACTAGTAAAGCCGCCACTTGCGGCAGGTGTTTTTGTATGGAGCTACGTCGTTGTGAGCACGAACACTTCGAGCACTTATCCCAGAGCGTCACTATAGAGGGCACATGCTCCAGGAACCGCAGTATATTTAAGCAAAAAATAAAGCATACCTTTCTATAGATTTTCCTACCATCCCCCTCAATGCTAATTTCCAAACTCTTGGTATACGTTACTCTCCTCATATTTCAGGTCTGCTCAGTCCTTCCACAAAAGCGCAATCGCTCTCGGAGAGGGACAACCAGCCATCGCAGACAGCAGCCGCATTGGCTTTACGATGGAAGATTCGGTTCAGACCAGCGTTCCAACCTGACTGACCGCAGGTCGATCCGATTCACCGGAACTCCTCAAGCGGTTTTGATCTCTCTAATGTAAAGCATAATGTCAAGGTGCTACACCCCCCTCTCCCCCCTTTCCCCTTCGATCATGGCCCAACCAACGGCATCAATTCCCAACAGTTTACGTGAACTCATCTTGCTGTTACACCACATATACGCGAACACACGGTACACTGTGACAGCGCCGACAATTCAAGTCTTCGTTCACAACTCACAACACTTCCATCCCAATGCGGCTGCTATGTTGCTGATTTTCGGAAATACAAAACAAGGTTGATGGTCGGTTGGCATTCGGTATCAGGAAAACAGAGCCGAACGCAGCACGGAAGAGACACAGGCACCCTGCAGCAAACCCTGCCTGTGTTAAACGCCAATTCCGCGATTTTCATAACGCAGACAACGTCGTCATGTCGGTCCACGCGGTTTCGCAATCTGGAAACGGGCCATCTTAGCCCAGTGTACGAAGCGCCTCATCACTTCTCCGGAACTTCCCTTTTTCTAACGGCTTCGTTTGCTGGTTTGGAAAACAAAAAAGTGCGCCCCTTTAATGCAACCGAGATGTTCTGCATGTTCCAACAGTGGAGACGGATTTACAGGCGGCCTTCGCTGCAGCTTCAGATAAATCAGCTCAACAACACTTATCAAAAAAACGCGCGTGACGTGTTCGCTGGAAAAACCGAAACTGAAAAGAATATTAGGCGGAAGGGCGGAACCTTCACTCCGTCTTCATGGAACAGGAGAAAAACGTTTCACCCCTCCCTTCTCTCGCTTTTCCAACGATCGCTGGGGGCACTCCAGCAATCCTCGGTGGACAT